>JASANE010005227.1:0-69315 GCA_030248225.1 Trileptium ribeirensis | reverse complement strand
GCAGCATAAGGAAGACATACTTAAAATAAAGTATGATTTTTTTGAGTTTGATGCTAGTTACAAATTTTTCATAGATGTGTATAAACTTTATAGACGATAGTGTTTAAAAAATGGAACTTCATATGTAGTGGTTTTTTTATTTAGCTATTTCAGATATCATGGCTAAGTAATTGTTTAAGACCATCGGATTCCGAAATATCAACACAATTGTGCTATAAAACATATTTATTTTTGTTTGGATGTTTCAGCGAATTTCCACCATTCCAAACTAATTAACGCAAGTGTGTTGCGCTCGTGATATTTTGATATGTTGATTTTTTTATTTTATTGCCTCCAAAGGCCATTAGTCCACTTTATTTTATTTACTGTCAAGCTTATTTTGTTAAAACTTGAAATCCTAGAGGACAAAATAAACACTAATATGATCCGTATAATATCAGTTATGAACTACCGTTGATACTTTAGTGCACCGAATTTGGGTAAATGCACCATGTTTACATTAAATTAAGAGCTATATTGAAAAGAAACTACTATCGAGAACGTTTAGTAAGCATACAATCTCCCACATGTCTGTTCTATATCTTTATGCTATGTCCGAAGTAATGAGCTACGACGAGGAGCCGATATTCTTATAACATTGCTGTTCGTTAAGATGTCGTTTGGAACATTTTCATATTTTGTTTTTGTGTTTTTATTTTTCCGACATCACTACAGTTGCCATGGTAGTTGTCAATTCGCTGGCTGAGGCGCCTAACAATATTATGCCACTACAGCTTACATATTTATGAGGAGATTGTTGTGACTTTAGCAGATTAAAACTCTGAAATATTTTTCGGCGAGAATGCATCTGTCTATGAATTATACTTCTATTTTCGCCACTGTAGACTCATTTGAACTACAATTTCTGTTGATTACATTTTTACCTTGTGTCCAATTGAGTCTACTGGCGTATGTGTCAGCGATGGCTGCGAGTAACAACTGTATAGGTTCAAGGATACATTGTTTAAAATTATTGTCAAAAATAAAAATAATCATGCCAAGTTTTCCTCCTCGATAGATCGTATAATTTTTGTCTCTGTAAGCCTAAGTCTACGTATGATTCAAAGCTTAAAACTAAGCATTAGTTCCGTCTGAGCTCATCAATACACTATTCTTAATTGTACCCGATACCGATCAGCTGTATATTACCATTTTTTCTTGTTTTTCTTAAAACTGAACGATCCCAGCAGAAATGTCCGACAGCTTTGTATAAAGTAATGCATATAGATATCATTTTTGCTTTTGTGAGATAAAATTTTTTCGTTATTCAATTGTATAGAATTGGCAAACCTGTATGTCAAATGTACTGGAAAGAACCTTTTTAGTACCGCAATCATTAGCAAGTCGATATTTTTAAATGCCCGTTTGTGTAGTGTCTGTTTTTATAGCAACTATTGCAACGGGTTATCTTTATTATACTACGTCTTGGCTTTGAACAAACACTCGTCGTTGGGCAGAAGATTTAATATTCCGTCGTATGTATTATCGAAGGAGGTTATTCTTTACGAAATAATCTGTCCTCCCTGATTCTATTAGCTATAAAAGGTAGGTGAATTAAAATTAATTCGCAACTTGTCTTTCTAATTGGCCCTTGCGTCATTTAACTAGTTGCCGTTTGGTAATTTCTTGTTGACAGATTTCAGTTCCCGAATTAATAGCTCGTCTCAACGTTACTGAAAACATTTTTGGGATATTTTGCTTATTCAAATACTAAAATACCAATTACAACTTAGGTATCTATCAAATGATTTAATCGATATAATACGACTGAGTATTTATGTGTAAATTTCTTTTTGGATAATCCTCAGTTCACGAACAAAAAATATATTCGTTGACCATCAAAGCTTGTTTGATAACAGCTCGATTTCTGATTTTGGGTATCTATTGTACAGAACTGCACATGAAATCAAATCCCCTGCAGATGTGACAGTTTACCATTACGAAATTCTTTTTTTGTAATGTTTGCATTAACCGTTGGTTTTTTGAACCATCAGTAATGCATGGATATTAGCATCAGTGTGTATTGGGGGAACATGAGGCTTAGAGAAGGAAAGTAAATAACGCCGTTTGGACATCAGATATGGGCCGGATAAACAAAGTAAATATTAATAACTAGTGTTAAAATTTGTTGGGGCTACGTAGTCTCATTATACAGTTCAGTCCTCTTTTCTACATTTTGCAACATTTGCTAGTGGTATAACTCAAATAGATTCGTTAGGACACTGAATATAAAAAAACTTTGGAAAACTTTTGTTACAATCCTATAGCGTTTAGCCGCAAATCTATATTTAGCTATGTTTGCGTTAAGTTTTGAACAAAAAAGGGGTTCCGTACTATATCTCAAATACAAAGTAATAGGATTTCATTATTTCAATTTTTAACACCCATAACACAATACTTAGTGATCAAGTAAAAAGGGTTGCATATATGCTGTTTAAAAATTAAATTAAAAACTGCTTATGATTTGGGATTTGAAATTCTGTGTCCGCGACAGTTTTTAATGTTACGGCGTTCTAATTTACTAAATTTGTTTAAAAAATGACGAAGCAAACAATACAGTCTAGATGTGTTCAGTAAAGGCCCTTTTAGAAAAAGAATTTTGGATACTATACAGTAAAAGTATGAGCTAATAGTGTTTTTCCAGGGTTATTAACATAACTGAGAGATCATAATATGCCTATCGTAAATAGCTCTATTCTTACACACGTAGAAATTACGCTATTCCTTTCCAGTTTTCTTTATCCAGCGCCCTGAAAAATACAAATAGTACGTAGTTTTGGTCGTGATTGGTTGACATTTTAATAAGTATCGTTTCGTATTCGTAGAGTTGGTGTGCGTTTATGCGAAGTTTTCTTATATTAGGAAATTCGTATATCCTCGGGAGCTGAGACTGGTGGGCCCAGTTGTGGTCGTGCGCTTCCGTTACATCGCATCGATTTCCATTTATTGCAGCGACCGTGGTTACGGTAATCATTAATTCGCGCGACATTTGGTTTGGCTATTATATCTCTGGTTTTTACGATCGTTTTTGTTTGGCAGTGTTTTTATCGCATTTTCGCTCCTGCTGTTGGGTGCAAAACTTTGGTGAGTGCCAGTCCATATATATCTTTTGATAACTTGTATTTTTAATCATGTTGGAAAATTTTGATACTACATTGCCTGTATAAACATTAAGGCAAGTGTTGACACATCTGTTGTGTCTGTCTAAGCAAACTATAAGTGCAATGAAATTGGGTAATCTATTTTATACTACGCCTTTTTATAACTTTTACACAAAAATGTGTGCACAAAGACTAGGATATCTCATGTGAGATCTGATTATAATTTCGTTATAGAAGTAAATAGAATCCATTGCCCGGTGTGACAGATTCAATCGGACATTGTTATCAAACTGGAAATGTGCCACTACCCTTCCAATGTTCATATAGTCCCTGTTTGTCCAGGAGATTGTTTGAGATATAGACTTTAAAATTACTGATCTCAGATGTAATCTCGATTCATTAAGCACAATTGATTAGTTATGTGTGCTTCCGCGCATAAACTGTTTTCGGCGGTTGTAAGCTTGGTTCGCATGTACAGCGTTTGTAGAAACAATAGTTACGTGCCTGTTCGCATGCCAACATATAGATGTATGTATACACGTATATATGTTTAAGTGCATGTATGTGATAATATGTGTGTATGTGAATTCATATGTTTATTGGTATGTCTACACATGTGTACATTTTGATATTTTTTTCTTAATTTTAGTTGTTCATTTTTTTACTTGGCATCATAGAAAATTATTTTTAGATAATTAAAATCATTTTGTTCGAATGGCGACGTGAATAAATTGCTAGGATATCTGACGGGTTTTGTTGGATAAAAATAGACAATTTTGCAGCATGCTGTTAAAAAATAACCAAATTTTTCGAATTAACGATGGCGGCGAGTTTTGCGAAGAATTTTCTTGCAATAAGACTAAATGTCAAACTGAGTGTTTGGCTTCAATTGTCGCTAATTTTAGATACTTTTTGATATCAAAAGTCGAAAACATAGAAAAATCGCTTGTGTGCACTGGGCCTCCAAAGTAACAAGATCGGAGATTCTGGTAAACAAGACCACGCAAGATTTTGAACAATTCTAAGAATAGCACCCAGCGATCTAGGTTTCCCAGACAGCTCAGTAGGTATAAAAGATCAAGTAAGGTACTGCTCGGGGCCTCAGTCTCAAACTGCCGATCTACTGGTAAGTGTTCACTTTATTCTTGCGACCAAGCGGTCTCCTCTATAACTTAAACAATTTTGCGAGCGAGCACGTTGGTGCTTCTGTACAGCGTTGTTGACTGAGTTGCACGTATCTGAGAGCACGCTGGTGCTTCTATGCTTGAGAGCACATTAGTGCTTCATCTGTAATTGAGTTCGTGAGCACATTAGTGCTCCAATTGCATTGTGTATTGAGAGCACATCGGTGCTCCAGCTGAGTACTCTTGACAGCACATCGGTGCTCCAGTTGCAAGCTTGTGAGAGCACGTTGGTGCTTCATTTGAGCGCTTATTGAGAGCACACTGGTGCTCCACTTCTGAACCTAGCCTCTGTGGAACTCAGCCTACACTGTTGTTGCGAGAGCACGCTGGTGCTCCTATATTGCGTATACGTGTATTCAATCTAAGGCTAGGACTTGGATCTTACGATCCCTCTTCTTAACTAAAACAATACTAATATACGTATACGGCTTTGCGAGCGAAAATTTACTAGTGTTTGTGAGTATTTAGTGTTTGTGTGTTGCATATATTATATATACTACTATTTCTAAGGATAGGCATTGGATCTTACGATCCTCTTCCTATCTCAATCAATTCATATATACTTATGTATTTATTCTGATTGAAGTGTGTTGTTGCGATTGTGTATTGGTAACGTAGTAACGAGCGTTACCGTAAGTCCTGAAACAATTGGAGATATCTATGTAGGTTTGGTTGTATTTTGGGGGTCGCTATCTTCCCATTCTCGTTCATATTTTGAAATTGCAAGCTAATTATACACATAATGATGGTCACGTACAATAAATTTTATAATGATTAGGCTCATGCTGATGAATTTCTCATTTTTCATATGGCCATAGTATTAAGCTCGTCTAACGTTGGAAGCGAGCTAACCTTCTGTATTTGTTTATGTTGTTTGCTTAGATTGTCAAACCTTTGGAGGCTTCCTGTTTGGCAAAATGCGGACTGAGCCCTAAACACACTCCCGTATTCCTTAGAGGTTGGTCAGCCAAACAGGCTTTTCTGTTGCAAAATATATAATTCGAACTTAACTGATGTATTACAGCTCAATTTGTATTAATTTTATAGTTATAATCTGTATCATAAAACTAGATAAACTACTTTGATTTAGTTGTTTTGCACAGGGAGTAAACCACATATACGACGAACGCATGTGATGGCAAACGGCTTTTATTATGCATGGCAGTTTTGCCTTTTATTTCTTACAATTTCCAAGAGGTAAGGCCAATTACTATAGTATGATCAATAAACAGTTTCCGTCGACTCCATCCCCCTAACAGAAGTATAGAGAAATCTCGATATTATCGCTAAAAGTAAACACAGTTCACTTCTTTATACATAGCCCACCCTATTACACTTCAAACATTGTAGCATGCACTGTTTTTCAGAGCACATGTGTCTTGGAAAACAATGAAAATGCAATGGCTCTAAAGAAGCTTGTAGTCTTGGCCCGAAATTACAAGGCTGAAATAACTCCGTATGAGCTCCGCTCTTCCTGAACCATGTCCGCCATAGCTGGGTTCTGGTTGCAATGTAAACTTTAAGCTCTGGCTACGTAATCAGGCTCGGCTCAGCTCGGTTTGCCAGTTACTGTATCCGACTCGGCTATGATTGGCTTTTCCGATGATAAGCAATGTTCGGCCCTGCTCTTGATTCTTGAAAGCCCTTAATAATAAATGTTCATTGTTCTCTAAATTAGAGACAACATATATTATGCAAACCCGACAAATCAGCATATATACTTGGTTTTAGAGCTTTTAGAAGGTGAGTCAAGGTAACCGGCTGTTATTGCTGTTACCATACTGTAGTAAATATGAGTTGTTATAATTATATTTGCCATTTTAGGAAAGAGCTTTTTAGAAGCTAGCACCAGCTGTTCCAGATACACCAGACTCGACTTTCCCTCGCAGTACTTACTACTTACGTTCAACTCAAAGAGAAATTCTGTTACAGCCTGGCATACAATGTTTCCAAATTGTAGTGCATGCTAGCGGTTAATGAACTGCAGAGTTAGCTACATTCACAATCATAGAAGTTAATATATTTCTTTATTACAATTCAGTACAATTAAGGCAATTCTATAGCGACATCGTCGATATTTGCACATTTAGTTAATCTGTATTAATCTGCGAAATGTGTCTCTAATTTTGACAAAAAACACGGGAGTAATTGTGTGACCCTGATAGGATTTCCGCTCATTGAAAACAAACATAGCCCGTATATCCCCAACACTTGTATAAAAGACACCAAGAGTGTTAATTCTACCGAGCTTGGATACCAGGTTCGTTCAAAGATATTTGTGTTCTTTTTTACATTTGTTTTGTATTTCGATATTTGCGTGATTTTTGTTTTCATCTAAAGTTCATCCCTTGGTAATAATATATACATATATATTATATGTAGTCAATTACATATAATTCACTTGTCAGATTAAACTTCAATATAGCTGAACATCAGTATCAATATATACTAGGATTAATGCTAGTTGCTGTTGTGTGACTGTTGGATTGAAATTCGTAGTTCAATTATAAAAATGTAACAATGAAATATAAAAAATACTTAGGCTTGGCTAGGTAATTAAAATATAAAATAAACAACATTTGAATCGTTACTCCTGAAGGTTGCATTTTGAAGGTGCATTCGCAATCGGCTGAGCCCAATAAAAAGAAACTATTGTGATCTTCTACCGACCGTCACTAAGCTTCAATTTTTGATAATTTTGTATACGTTATTGTGGTGCTGCTGCCAAACACTTCAATATAACGCACCAGCGGCGAGGGAATTAATGTTCACTGTGACCTAGGGTTTTCAACCCAAAGGTTATAATTCGTATGTTCGATTGAACATCTGCTGCATCGCATGTGCTCGACAAGCAAGCGCACTGAACTAGCCATAAACTTATCGAAGACCAAGGTGCTAACATGCTGCATCCCGCATCACGCAAACGTCACGATGCTGTCTGCCACCATAGAGCATGTAGATCAATTCTGCTATATCAGCTGTGATTTCGATGAATCCAGCTCTGCAGACACTGATATACCACATCGCATACCTACAGTACGTGCAGCTGTTTGCGAACTACAGCGTAGCTGGATGGTAAACCATGATATAAAGGTGACATTATACAGCGCTGCAGTACATCCCCCTTCCTGTACGGTAGTGAAACATGGCCTGAGAAACAAGATTGAGTCCATCAACTGCAGGAGTTTGAGCACTTTCGCAGTAGATCGGGGGAGCCTCACTAAGAGATGATATCACGAACGATGAGCTCAGAAAACGTTGCAATCATACTGAGTCTGTTACCGATGTCTTCAAACGCAATCGCCTGCAGCTAGCTTGACCCTTACTGCGGATGAAAAACCACCAATTGTCTCGACGTCTTTCTATAGTTGATACCACGGATAGATGGTCAAGGTCGAGAGTTCAAGCATTGACGACGTGGAAGTGACAGATCACCAAAGATGGTGCGCAACATTGCATTCAGGCCTCTTACCGATATTGGCGTAATGTTCCCTGGAAAATCCTGTCAGAGACCGCACAGAATAGAGAAGCTTGACCAATGTCGACTGAAGTGGCAGTACCCTGCAACCGTTGGGTCAGATGAGTATAAGGTACTATACTATACTATAATATATACTAAGCGCCTATGTCGGTGAGTTTCCAACTACCTCGAATATTGAGCATTTTTATTTGGAAAAAAACAGAAAACCTGATAAAAAACGCAAAACCTAGCTATGTAATAAAATTGTTTTAACTCGTAAATAAATTTTCAAAACTTGTACAGACCGGCTGCGTCGCAGCTTTAACATGGCAACAGGCAAAAGTAGTAAAATCGCAACTAGAGTACATCTCTGCTAACTGTAAGCTGTACATTAACGAGAATTGAAACATTTCGCTGATAATTATAGAGATGCGCTTGCCACATCTAGGACACGTACTAACTACCACGTATACCCGGTTGACCATAGGTTCCTGCTGGAGGACACGGTTCTAGCTTGTAGACAACTTGGTTGACGGGAAATTGAACCCGTAAACGTCTAATATTGTAAGAGATGCACCCGTCCTTCGCCGAATTATATCGCGTATGATGAGAAGTGCCCGTCATGACCGAACACGCACTTGGTCGCCAGCAGCTGAGATGGCGATTGAATCTAGTTCTTGTGCACCATATTAGCAAGGATAGCTGACACAAGTATTATACACATTTTATGGACCGGTGGTTGGGTTGTGCCGAAAGCAAAACTATGCATTTAATGAATGATTCGTATCCACATGCTCAGTGGCTAAGGAACTTGAGAGATGTGGCTGTGGCAGTTGAGAGAGACTCCTCGCTCAAGTTAATGCAATTTGTAGAAGTTAATAGTTACAAGTTCAGGCGCGTAATTTAGCATATTTTATTTATTATACATATATATGAAAACTGAAATAAACATTGCCGCGTAACAATACAGCGGTTTGGTACCGATATGGGTTTCATAAGGTTTTCAGCGAGTCCAGAATATAGCCTGCACTTACAGTTGTCATTTTCGCTATTGTTCATTTTCGGACATGCGCTACACAATTTATCGACGGCGGAAGAAGGGAAGGAAGAATTACATACCGACCCGGTTTCGAACACCCCATATTCAGGTAGAAACACCGACACATTCCCTTCTGAGCCACATTAATTCTTTCCAATTTAGTGACGCCTTTGTGACTGCGCGCAGTGCGACTCAACGTGGTAACTGAGTTTGTGATGCAGTGTGGTACCTACGTTGTTGTTAGCTTGCTTTCTGAAGTTCCTTAAGGAACCGAGCAACAGCTCGCATATAACGTAATAACTAACGTATAAGGCTCTCACCAAACGATCCAGGTTGACTCCGCTTCGGAGGTAAAAGTTTCTTCAACATTGTACGAAATACACAATAATTTATACGGGAAAGGATTAATATGCACCGTTATTATGGTGAATTTTGCGCAGGTCCGAGTGAAACGTGTGCTTGGAATGGTATGACGTTAGTGTGGGATCAGGCATAAAGTTCATGTGCCTTTTGCTACTTATTCTCTAAATTATAAGCAAGTGTAAATATGTGATCTTATTTATAATACAAAGCCCAACCACTTACGGTAGTTCGGAAAATAAGTTGACATTATTCCGCGGAGTGTACACAGAGAATAATCTGTTCACATTCAATATGTAAACGAGAAAGCAGTGTTAACTCACGTCCAGGAATTATTCCAATTGCTTCAAACAGTCTCCGATCTTGTTCAAACAGGAACTGGCCTGAGCCTAAAACGAAGTGTCTCATGATTTGTATTTGTCGTCAAACATAACATATTTACCTGAACACCTCGATGTTCTCAAGTCGTTTTAGTAGTTTTTAGTTTACAAGCGCACTTATAAGCAGCAATGTCCCGAAATATTCCCATGAACTGAATTAAAACTGTCTGTGACGTTGAAAGCGAAATTTATTTGCAAATTTCTGTGATAATTGCAGTTTTAAGAATGTTAAGAAGAGAACTTTGTTGAGCTTAAATTCAAGCTCTGAACGCCCCTACCGAATAGATCCGAGGAAAGTGTCTGGCCATTGTCTACAAAAATTCATAATTGTTAGCTCTACTAACCCGCCCGACATCTTATAACATTTAGTTGGCTCAACTGATTCTTTTATCCTTTATCAGTCAAAGGCATAAGTTATAATGACCTTGGTCTGAGGCATGAGGATTTGGGTGTAGAGTAACTTTTTGAACATCATGTCTCCTTTGATATTGTAGAAAACGAGCATTATGTAAGTGGTTGCCAAAAGGCAACACTGAATCAACCAGGATCAAACCTTTAGTAAAGTGTACCCAAGTAGCTTTAGATTTATGGTCCAAGAGATCAATGAGAAACATTTCCATCGTTTGACCCTAAAATCTATCCGATGAGAAATTTAGTAAATCGTTGTAATTTAACGTTGGACTGAAGAATGTTCCAGCAGTTCAAAAGTATATCAGCGATTAGGCTAAGAGTTGTTAAATCAATTCCGTTAGTTTAAAAAACCCAAATATTTAGTCATTCATTCGAAAGTGCACATTTCAGCCCAGTTAGGTCTAAAATTTAAGTCGTCAAATACTAGATTTGGTAATAGTCCGAGCAGAATTCACCTTTGATCTGTGTCAGTTTAGTTTTCGATGAGCCAATATTCTCAACCCGATAGCTGTAGAATTCATGCCTTGATCAATCCGATCAGTCGATCACAAGTCATTCCAAGTAATCGGCACCTCAACTATTAGCGATTGTTTTTTCGGAATCATTAAAGTTGTCAGGCAATGCTCAAACTTCATAGACGCAAAGAGCTATCGAATATTGGTCTGCGATACACCCAAGGTAGACTGTGCGCCATGGCAAAAAATAAAATAAACCTGCTAAAATTAAATTGAACAGCGACTCGCAGATCGAACCAAATCCGTACCAAGCAGTCAACGATAAATCTACCACAAATAGGAAAGCGCGCGTCACGTCCGATGCTAACCAAGAAGGTTTGTGTCAATTCTGCTTCAAAGCAAAAGTTGCAAATAGTTTCTAACTATTCACCGTATAAAAACCGTTTTCAATGGCCTTTGTGCTAGCCTTAGGTCAAAAATTTGATATAGTCCCTTAAAGAAAATTCACACAAAGTAACTAGGAACTCTCAGCCGCTAAGAAAGCATCAAGCAAAGTCTGTAAAATTTAACATGATGAACAAACTCAAAGCTCCGAACCGGATAATCCTTCCATGCCCACTGGGTCCAAACAGACCTAATGCACACTACGAGGCGTTGTGTTTACTGAGTGTGTCGTATGCTGAATGTTTGCACGCGCGGTGTTATTCACTCGCGTTGTGAGATTCTTTAAGAAACCGAGCAACAGTTGCCAGACAACTCAGTCTTTGCGTGCTCAACTTTCACCTGAACTTCCCGGTTTCGATCCCTATCACCGACGCGAGTTTGTCAAATATTGTCAGATACACAAATTAATTCGGGCCTGAAAGGGTTAAGACGCTTTCTAGTAAGCAACATAAGTAGATGAAAAAAGCTGCTTTGGAGCCCCCCGCCCTGCGGAGTGCGGGGGTATTATTTAGGTCAGCGGGGGTATTGTTAGGTCGGCGGGGGGTATTAATTGGGTCACAGCAGCTTTTGATTTTCTCCTCAATCCACGGATATGAATATTTAATGTGAATCTATATATAAAATAAACATATTTACTTAGCGCTTTTGATTGTGCCGCAAACCAAATTCTAACGTTACTATCAAACATATAGTTACAAAATTTAATTACTATCATCTCTAATTGATTTCTGGGTTTGACGATGATTTTTGACACATTCATTAGTTATTTAAAAATCTGAAATATATCTGGTTTAAATGATTTTGGTGTTGACAGAGTCGAGTAATCTATCATGAAGAAATAAATCCTTTTATTTTAAAGTTACGCTACCAACATTTTATGAACAATAAAATATATCGCTCTCTAGTGTATCCGAAATAAGGTTAGAGCACTGTCATTTAACTTCGTGGGTGTTCTATATAGGTACAACGATGAATGTTTCACCTTACTGTTGAACACAGAACTTCGCTGCAGCATTAAGACTACTCAACTGGAATACTAAATATGCGAACAAAACAAAGTGAAGCCGACAAGTTAGATTTATGCTCAGCGAATGAGCAGTTTACAGTATGGAGTATAAATATTATTGTTTATGGTAATATACTCAACTGTGTCGCAAGGCAACGTACACATCAGGAAGCCGACAAAATGTTGAGCTACGTCTCCAGCAGTGTTTTAATTTGTGGAATTCGTGAACTTTTCAAGTTTCTAACAATAATTTTCACAAAGGAATGATACGTCCTCGATCATCGTTATTGCATATACAATAATATATTATTAAATTTAAGTGTGTGGTCCTGATTTGTTGTAGTCAAACGAATTTGTTAAACTACCGAACTTATATACTCGCGCTATTCCTTTTCCAAGAACCAGTTGGATATGCAGTTTTATTCAAGTCATCTGCTGTTCTGCAATAAAATATTTGCATTCTTTTTTCAATATCGTCATCTACAGGAGCTAATTTGTTATATTTGCAATTACTAAAGTCTACATTACAAGATTATCTATGTCGTGTCTGGTAGGGTATTAAGAGCCTAGCTGGCGTTTATCAGCTATGCGTATAATTAGCTTACGTTGAGCTCTTACGCGGTATCACACTCAATATTGATCGCACAGATAATTGTGCTTCAGAAGGTTAAGGTTTCGTGTATCGAAGAGTACTACAGTTATTTCTAAGCAATTTACTAAATATGATAATTAGCTCCTTAAGGTTATAACTATAAGTCACACATCGACGCGCTTCAATAAGGAAAATTAGTTTTCAAGCGTTTAAAAACCAAGGGTTATAATTTATATCAATAATAATTAATTCTTTAGTCTCACTCCTTTCTGGTGTAGCTCTTTAGTCTAGTGTAGCTCTTTAGTCTTACTACTTTCTAAATATGATTCTGTATATAGCTGGTGAGGAGGTTGCAGAGGTTTTATGTCGTCATGTATAATCTAAACAGTTCTGGGCAATAATAAGTCATGGATATGTGTATGTGTTTTACAACTAGATGCTTCGCGATTCCGTTGGGTTTCAAGCGCTTAAAATTTTATCACTTTGCCAATGTATTTTGGCGTAAAAAGACAAAACACAACGAAAATTTCTTGGAAAGAAAATAAAGCTATGGTGACGCTTAGTAGTTTATTACGGGTTATACAAATGTCCTGAACTTCGAATGTGTCCGCTGCGCATTCGCTGAGATTACTTCGAAGCTGCGCAGTAGCAGACTGTAATTAATGTTAGGAATTACCTAGAATAGCAACCCAACGGTTATAAATGTATATTTTTTACAAGTATAGATTTATTGCGCAGCGAGTAAACATTATGTTATGTGTACAAACTGGTAAATTTATAAGTATACGTCCGTCCGTTGATGTACAAATAGCTCACTGACATTGTCATACCTAGCTTTATAGTCTTTGGAGGGATTTCGCGTCCACCTCCAGTGGGGTTGAACAAGTCCTTTTCTATTAGGGTAGCCTGAAATGCACTTTTTTAATTTTCTAGGGTTTTTCCTTGGGTTTCCTAGATCATCCGTTCGCATGTAACCAACAGTAAATCGAAATTTTCCAGAGAACGTCTTAAATTACTCGGATTTTCCCGAGGAATCCCTGGCTGAAGTTATTGATGTTACTAAATACATAGGTTTCACTCATCGAAATCTACCGCTCAACACCTCTTGATATATATACCCAACTAACGTAGCAAAGTCGTAGTACATTTAATTCTGAATATCTGTATCACTCGTACAGTTACTTATGCTGGCTCTAACTAATTTTTAACTTAAATGAACACTGAATATTGAACAAATGTAATCTTTAGTAATTTTTCGATTTGCTATTTTACTATTACGCTGAATATTTGGAATGTAGCGGGTTGAATTTCCTCAAAAAGCGGATTAAGGAAGCATGAAAAAATTGTGCGTCCGCGGCATGTCTAACTCATTACCGGATGGGTGTATTTTCGAAAACTGTTTTGTTAGACGCTTATTTTTCCGTTTTGTTTAGTTCAAAGCTCTAATGGTTTTTTGACCAAATTCACAGAAAACACACGATTTAGCAGTTCGTGATTTTGCCATTATGGGACCTCCGGAAATATTGAGTCATAACTTTTCTGACAGGTGTCGAATCAAAGAATAGGGGTCTCCAAACAGCATCCTTTGCTCGAGAACAACATATTTTAACCATACTGCACTTTTTTCGAGCTATTAGCCAAAGTGTAAAATATGTCCAATAAAAAGTGTAATTTTCAAAATTACATAATTTTGTTTCTTGCTTGTTGAGGTGCTTATGCAGTTATTTAACGCGTTAAACATGTTGGATAAGTGTTTTAAGACCATAACGGGCATGTTGTTACCCCTCTAGCAATGTGCAGGGGGGTTTCGAAATGACCATTTTGAAACATAAAATTGGTCAAATTTCGACATTTTTAAAATTTAAAAGTCGTAAGCAGCTAGAATATGTCTGCAGCTGTTCGCGGTTGTTAACCAACAGAATATTTTCAGCGAGTGCTACAACTTTGCTATACAACCAATTTGTCAGAACTGTCACTCTGTGGTTACAAGACCAAGGTTAATCCTCCCAAAGTGTGAAATTTTAAAATTTTTGATGTGAGTTGCTTGCTTTATAAAGGTGAACGGCGGTTTTGTTCGGTTATGTAACAAGTTAAACCTGTTGGTTCCTTTGCTTAAGACAACAATCGGAGCTAAAAATAGTAAATTTTATAGGAATAGCTCAGCAATGTGATGTAGTTTGGATTTCGCCGGTCGAGGAGCTTCTACATACATAACTGTTAGTGATACTATATGCCAAACATTGATTTAGTATCGTTATTCCTTTCCTAATTTATGTGAAAACAACGCTGCATATTATAGCAAGGTGAACAGAGATTAATTACATATAACAAATTTTTGTTGTGTCGACTTAAAATAGTGCCAAAGAATTGTTGAATTCGTAGTGAAGGAACTGAACGGAGAATTATCGTTATCCGTGCCTGTGGCGAAAATTAAGTACGTCTGTCCGTTTTTTCTGTGTGAACAATATAAATCAAAACGTGCTCCACCGATGATGGTCTGCGAGGGTTCAAACAAAAGTTTTTGAGGTGTCTTTTGATCGTTTAGGCTCGATTCAAGGGTCTATCAATCGATATGATCGATCATCTATTTTTATTAAAAATAACTTTTGCGACTATTTCTGTTTGTTCCTGAGCAACGTTGCACCGATCCCAACTATTTTGGTCCTGACAGATGACAGCATTATTGTTAGTTATAAGAATCTGGGTTGCTAAGCTCACAAGTAAAATATAATCACACAATGGCATAAAATTTCAGTACTTGAGTTTCAGTTTTCTATGTTAATATATATATCCGATGATTCCGAATTACTATGATTATGTGCTTACATAGCTGTATTAGTCTTGCGAGTTATTTCAATTACTGGTTTACTTATACATAATGGTTCAAGGTTTGTGCCAGTTAGGCAATTTATATATGAGGTGACAACAGGGCTTTCATGGTCGATGGGTATACATAGGGGAACTCTATATATATAGTTGCTTGCGCCAAGAGGCGATTACTTGGTTCTGCTTACATAAATGTACGCATTGTAATGCGACGGTAGGTTCCTCACCCTTTTTGGGGCTATTCCCGTC
The DNA here is from genome assembly GCA_030248225.1 of Trileptium ribeirensis. NCBI lineage: Eukaryota > Metazoa > Nematoda > Enoplea > Enoplida > Thoracostomopsidae > Trileptium > Trileptium ribeirensis. The sequence goes on along the minus strand of JASANE010005227.1, from coordinate 53,769 downwards.
GGGTGTCCCAGTTTGGGGAGATTCTGGGGGCTGAATTCGGAGAAGTTGGCCACTATACACGTGGTCATGATTATTGGGGAACTCAACTAAATGTTGACCATTACACTATGGACAGGATTTTTTGGTACTCGGAAAAATGTTGTCCATTACACTGTGGACAGGATTTTTGGTACTCAGAAAAATGTTGTCCATTACACTGTGGACGGGATTTTTTTGGTACTCGGAAAAATGTTGTCCATTACACTGTGGACGGGATTTTTTGGTACTCGGAAAAATGTTGTCCATTACACTGTGGACGTGAACTTTGGTATTCGAAAAAATGTTGTCCATTATACTGTGGACGGAATTTTTTTGGTATTCGGAAAAATGTTGACCATTATACTGTGGACGTAATCATTGGTGGTCGAAAAAATGTTGACCATTGCACTGTGGTCAGATTTATTTTTGTTCGAAAAAATGTTGACCATTGGGGTGTGGTCAGGATTTTCGTAAATGTTGATCATTATCGTGTGGTCAGGATTTTCGTAAATGTTGACCATTATCGTGTTGTTAGGATTATGGGTTTTCGATAAAAGGTTGCCATTTGGCTGTGGTCAGGATTATCCACCTCGTAACGATCCGTAAGGATCTGTTACATCTCTTAATTTTTAAAGGGAAAATTATTTGACTTTTTACTTGGGGTGGGAAGATTAAGTACGAGTTCTAAGGGTGGTTTGGTCGGGAATTTTAGGTTTCGTTTCGGGTGTTTTAGATAGCTCTTTGTATTCTCGCGGTTGCTTTTCGTACGGCTGTTTTACTTGGTTTCGACGGGCGTTTCTTTACCCCCAATTGACCGGCGTTAGGGGCTTCACTATGCCCTTTTTCTTGGTAAAATCGGGCTCACTGGAGTCATGAGCCCTGCAAAAAGGAGCACCAACGTACCCTGTCCTCTACAGTCGCTAAAGGCGACATATGTACAATTACTAATAAATAATAAATTGGCAAAAATATTGTACAATCTAAAAGAACATTTCCTAGGGGATTTATATATCGGAATTTTCAACCAGCGGTGTATGGGGTTTCATTGGTGACTGCTGGCTGTATTAAAATTGTGGAATAAAATTAAATAATTTACGGGCGTTCGATTATTCCATTTTGTTTGGTCCGTTTCGATATGTGGTTTCTTTTGGGATTTTCTTTGGTATATTTTATTAATTTTGTGAAAGTTCCTCGGGTTTCCTATAAAAATTTCCAACGAGATCCTAACGGTCTTTATGACCTTCTCTTAATTTTTAAAGGGAAATTATTTGACCTAATACTTGGGGTTGGAATATTCTTCGGGGAATTTTCGGGTGTATTCTACACAGGATCGGGGCTGCTTCGATCCTTCACAAATTGCGCGATGAGTGGCTGTGTTTCAGCTGTGTTTGACAAGTCATTACATTACCAGACATATAAATATACCACAAACAGTAATATTACGACAAGTATCACAATAACTTGTCCTAACTTTCTGAGCAGGTGGTCAAAACTTAGCTTATTAAGTTTACCATTGTTGATGATAAGCATATCTGCTATGTATCTGAAGTATCCGTAAGCGAAAATATCAAATTTTAGGAATTTTCACAGAATCGTTATAGTTTCAGGGTGTTTTCGCTGCTTTGCCCGTGACAATAAGGGCTACAGGGAGACAAACTCAAGGTCCTAGTTAAGGTGGATTAGAGGGCTATTCTCCAGGGGTTACCGTTTTGGTTTTAGAGAGGACAGTATCCTCATTCAGGCGGCTCTTTTCTTGTAATTTTCTTTCGCGTCCTTCAGCACGGTCTCTGTGCGTTTTCTTAGGAAGAAACAGGGTTCCTGGGAAGGAACCTGTGCAAAAGTTGAGAACAATTGGAGATGGATCGTCTTCTTCTTTCACGACGTACCGCGAGTCGACCTTACCGCAAATGAGCACTTGTGCAGTTTGAGGTAGTAAAAGCTCAAATTATTAAGTTTACGCCGGTTACTGATAAGGGCTTTTACTGTATAAAGTGGCGCTTGCAAGCAGTATTAAAGCTAAAACTTAGACGAATTTTGGGGAAAAGTTTGTTAGAAGTACTTTCGGAGGGGCTGGGGAGAAGAGGGTGCCTGTGGGACAAGAGCTTTCTAGACCCTGTTGTCAGGAGTTCAATTGATACTTAAAAAGTAAACATATATATCGATAATCTTATGAAAACTCGCGAATCCTCGTATTCCAAGCTTGAAAATTGCCAAAATTTTGACTTTATATCGTCTTTACGTCCGCGCTAATCTGAGTTCTTGCACCAAATTTTGGGTATCCGTGTTTTCCTTTAACTATGATTTGCACACAAATACACATAATATCAAAGCACAACATCAAGATATTCATACCGAACACAATACATTCATTTATCAATGCGATACATTCATACACAATCCGCATTCCAATAAACATAATTGTTACTTCAAGTAGTAGTCAACAGGCTGCTTCTATTTACCTCAGTGTGTTCATATTCCAAAATTCTAATCCGTATTCTAACAAATTTAGTATTTTCTCTGTAACTGATCTTCCAACCAACGGTTCAAATCGTCAGCGAAATGCTCATTAATTACTGGTTCCCACTCTTCTAGTCACAGGTATTGAATATTTCTGACTGACATTATCTTTCTGCGATATAATCGGTTTACATAAACTATAAGCTTTAGTTCCCATTTTAGGTATCATTGACGATCCAGCTCTGGTCCAAGTAACATTAGTTGTGGTTTGCGTGTGCTTAAGTGCGGCAGTACGTGCGATTGCTTGCTTAACATTATTAATAGTGCGCGGTTTTGCGTGTACACTACGTTGCGAGGCAGGTTCTTGCCGGCGCGTATGGCTGCGTTGCGGCGAAGCGGTTGGGGTAGGCTCATCATCACTGAGTACTCGTGCTATTCCTTGTCTAGTTCTATTTAACTCGTTTTCTGATTCTTCTGATGCACTTTCAATTACTACTGTTTGCTTTCGGGGTCGACCTCGTCGGGTCTTAGTGATTGTCTCCTCCAGAAGTGGTTGTACTTGTTCGTATAAATAATGTGCGGTTTCTGGTGCTGGTGTTGTGCTTCCTGCGAAGTGTTCCAATAATTCAGTGGTAGCTTGAGAACTACACTCAGCTCCTTCTAGTGTTCTATGTCTTCGTTCTTCTTCCTCAGCTAAGAAATCTCGTACGACTTCTTCAGCTATCTTTCTCCTAGTATGTCTTCCCATAAATGCTGTTTCTGGTATGTAAGGGTCTCTTGTGTGTACTGTTCCTGATTGTCTGGGTGGTTTAGGAGGTGGTTCGACTTGGGTGTTTCGAGATCGAAGATTGTAAGGTCCAACGTGATCATCTCTAGATGGTGGGGAGAATGGGGTGGGCCTCACGAGAGATAAGTCATCCGGTGAGAGTAATCGACTAAATGAACGGGGTTAATTTGCAGATACATTCGGTTCAGAATCCCTTGAAGCGTTACTAGAGTAATTCTGGTATAGGGAATCATCAGGGGACGGTGCACGATATCGAGGGATCGGTTCGCCTTCTGGTATTCCAGGAAAAGGCTTGGGCTGTATCGGTTCTTCACGATACTTGTATTGGGGCAGCGCTGATACAGGTGCATCCTGTTCAGGGGTAGTAACAAATGCGGTATTTCCTCGCATTGTAGTAGTGGCCATAGGCAGTGGCACACTCGGTTCAGTTGAATCTATAATCTGTTCAGGGTGTAAGCCAGCGGGATAATCAGGCTTCGGTGCCCAAGTGGCAGCTAATTCTAAATCGCAGCGGTTATACGGGCTAGTTGAATACGGGGGCGTCCGGTAAGGGAATTGTTCGTCCTCAGCGGGTAACAAATATGGAATCTTCCGGTGACGGTATTGTTCCTCCTCAGCGGGTAATAAATACGGGTGCCTCCGGTGAGGGAATTGTTCCTCCTCAGCGGGCAACGTAACTTGGGGCGTAAGGATCGGGTTTCCAAACTCATCGAATCCTTCGACATTAGGTGATAATAATTCAGCAGTTCGGCGGTATTCTTTCCGCGTTATAGGTACTGTATGTTCGCCATATTCAGGCAGAGCACCAGTATAATTATCTGGCACATGGGTAATTGAGACGCGTTTTGACTAATGAGTACTTGGGTGATACCGGGCCAGGCATATTTAGGCGTCCGGTTAGGATCAACAATAGGTAATCGGTTAGGCATATTAGTATCCATGGCGGCTAGGTGAATGTCAGCTTGTGCTTGGGTTAAATTTGCTGCGGGCTCAGTGTCATCCGCAGGTTCGGTTTCATCCGCTTGTTCGCGGGAATAATCTGGAGCAAATGATTGTCGCATTTCAGCGATTGATTCAGGGTCCGCGGCTTGGACTTCGCGGATAAACAAACGATCGGCGTTGATCGTTTCAGTGGGGATATTCCAATGGAGTTTGCAAATGTTCATCAGGTACGTCCTGTAAAGGATCTTCCATACCTGGAAAAGTACGCAGTGGAGTTTAGTACGGTTAAAATGCACAAGATGCCTTTTCGCGTGACCTTGCGCTGTAAGGGGTATTTGAAGACATGGCGGTATGACCTTTAATATTTGATACGGTCCACACCATCTTTGTTCTAGTTTACGCGATAAACCAGGGGTCGTGTGGTATCGATACAACCACACTTCATCTCCAACTTTATATGGAGGAATTTTGGTTTTCCGGTTATAATACTGCTTACGGTATTCACGGGCGGCTTGCATCGAACGATATGTATTTTCTCTGCTAGTGGCAAGCCATCTTTGGACATTAGTACGATAGGCTTCAGCTCCGGGGTATTTTTCCCAGTCAGCTGGCGAGGAGATATCTCCTGGTACTCTCGGATAATATCCGTACATCAACAGAAACGGAGGGTATCGGGTAGTTGTATGCACTGATGAGTTATAGGACATTATACAATACGGTAATAGTTCATCGCAGGTTGGATGATCATCAGACGGTAGGGCTGCTCGTAACAGGAAAAGTAAGCTGCGATTAAATTTTTCTATTTCACCATTGGCTTTCGGATTATAACTTAGCGTTTCACGCTTAAAGGTACGTAATTCAGCACATAAGGCTTGCATGAGGTCGGAAATGAAACATCGACCTTGATCGGATACTAATTCAGCAGGTGCGCCATGTCGGCATACAACTTCTTTGATAAATACTTGGGCTACAGTGCGAGCTGTTTGGTTAGGGATGGCGACGGCAATAACAAACTTTGTAAATTGATCAATAAAAGCAAGTACGTACTTATTTCCAGTACGGGATTCAACACGAATATCAAGGATGTCAACATACATCCGATGCATAGGGGCGCTGGCTTGAGGTAGGTCGCCTAGGGCAGCTCGGACATTCTGAGGTAAGTTACGAGACTTTTGGCAGGTTACGCATCTCTTTACATAATCTTCAACATGTTTACTCATGTTTTCCCAATAATAAAATTGCTTCAGTTTACTCATAAGTCTATCACGGCCTGGATGGCCTCCAAATAGGGTATCGTGCTCATGCTTCAAGATATGGGGAATAAGTCGACGAGGAACACAAAGTTTAGGGCGATGATCATTTGGTAAGATTGGGTGCAGGTACAAGATTTGTGTTGTAGGGCAGATACGATAGTGGTGTGATTCTAATTTTAGTGTGACAGCATTTTTAGGTTCTTCAGGAAGAGTTCCTTTCTGTAAATATGTTCGAATAGGACCAAACTTGTTGTCTTGTTGTTGTAATCGAGGAATAAGGGTCACTAAGTTCTTATCCGGTTCTTGGCTAAAGTGTGGTAAGTATATACCTTCTCCAGTGTCTTTTACTTGTTCAGGTCTTAATAGGATCATAGGGGTTTCACGGGCGTATCTGCTTGGTCGGCAAAAGGCACAGAGCACTTCTCCGAACATTAGATAGATCTAGACAACGGTCTTTAAAATTTATGGCAACTTGTGGTAAGAAGGCCATAAAATCAGTTCCTAAAATACATTCGTACGGGGTGTCATTAGTAACTTGAAATTCACAGGGAACGGTAAGGGTTCCTATTGTTATAGGTACTTTCACTACTCCACTCATCGAAAGTTCTTGTTGCGTGGCGGAAATTATTCTCGTATTGGTAGATTCTCGGGAAACTAATCCTAGTCGAGCTGCAGTAGCTTGAGATAAAATGGAGACGTCTGCTCCAGTGTCAATAAGAGTGTTTACGGGTGTTCCTAGAATAGTGGTGTTAATAATCAACGGGGTATTATTGGCTTTAATAGCGTTGACTCGTTTGGTTACGACACCAGTGCGAGACCTACTACGTAGTCGACGGATGGGATTAGCGAATAACTCTCCATCATCGATAAATATCATGCCTTCGTCAGAAGGGGCGCTTGGAGTGGGGCGTTTCCGTGTATAACGACGCGGGGTTCTACGAGTTCTATCGGGAGATGGTAAAGAGGCTGTACTTTCGGCTTTCTGTAGTGGCGTCATAGCATGTGCTTCGTCGGTATAAGAAGTGGTAGATGCTTCAGGTGAAGACGTCATCCATTGGGCGGTCGGCGTCAGGTCAACCGGGCGGTTATCCACGCGGCTTCTACTAGGGAACCATCTAGGTAAACAGTGGGTCGTAGGGGTAATTTGCACTTATAGAGGCCATATCCTAGGACAATGATGCCTATTACTATAATGATTATTGCGTCTGGGGAGAGTCCGGTATGCTCGAGTGCAGGAAGGGCTATAACTTTATGTAACTGGTCCTTTGCTATTTGAGCTACTTGTAGATTGATAGCCTTAGCATTTTGCTAAAGAACTCCAAGTGAGGGGTTTTAACTTGGTGTTAGACAACTGGTTCAGGGAGATGTTAGGGCCAACTCTAACCATTAGTTCCTCAGGTTGTAACATACTTGTTAACATAAGTGATCCTACGATCAACTGTGTGTAATTGCCATGTGGCATCCAAACGACTCCATGGTCGGGTACTATTCTACTTTGTCCTTGTGTAATATGTGCGAAATGTCGTTTGTCTGTGATCACGAGTTTCTCCTCCGAAGTACGGAGCAAGACTCCTTGCATAGTAGTGTAGACATCGGTACCATTGTCAAGTGGTCCGATTAGAGTACGGTTTTGGCATTTTGATTTCGTGTACGCAGAGACGAGGTCAGAAATGATCCAATCAAGACAATGTATGCGTTGATCGGTTACAAGCGCGTGCGGTTCGCAAATGCAATGCCGGGACGGCGTTTACAAGCGGCTAAATTCAATACTTCAAATCGGGATGAAGATCGCGTGCTGCGTATTCTGGTAGCGGTAATTTTACATGCGTTCTAGTAGCGGGTACATTCCAGCCAGTATTATATATACGAAAATACGGTCTCACGTCATTCGTGGTTGGTAAGGGTAACTGCAAAATAAATCCAAATCGAAAAGTATTCAAATCCACATTAACTGGTAATACTCGTCCAAATTGGTATGCTAAATTAGGTTCACGGGCTAAAGTAGACTGGGAAATTCTTGGATCCATCTCAAATAAACATCTTAACATTAGGGCATCTACTACTGTCCGCGTTAACTCTCCACTCAACATGGATTGCATTATAGCTTGGACGGACGATCGAATGTTAGCTCGAACTGTATGGGTAAGCAACATCTGGTTCACTTGCATGACTGCCCTGTGTTGTGAGCATCTAACCTGTTCTACCATATCTACTACTTCCTGCATACTATGGTGTAGGAATGCATATAACTCTTCGTTTGCTTGGGTCAACTTCTTAATTTCCTTCTTGTCACGTAGGGTTGCTTCCAAAGTATCTTTCATATACGTTCTTATGGCGTGCATTTGGTTTCCCATATTGTGTATGTGAATGCCATTGGAGATGGACATTCCCATTCCTAAAAATCCTGACGCTGCTCCAGCGGCAGCCGCAATAAGCGTAACGAAACGCTTGATTCTCTTAGGGTCATTATGACAGAAATGTAGGTTATTATCACAGAATGAGCGCATAAGGTTTGAATAATAACTAATATCTAGGACTCCGTTATAGTTTCCACTTAACTCTGTTCCTAACTCTCGCATAGTTTTGTACAACTGCGGGTACGTCGTGCAATTGCTCCAGTAACAACAACTGGATGAGCACGTGTCATCTGCGTTGTATTATATAAGTAGGCAAGGGGTAACTTCGTCCGAGGGGGCTCTCATATCTTGCCTCCAATGTCTTAACGTTAGCTGTAAGACTACAGGCAAATATGTAAGTTGATCTGACGTGATCATTAGCCCTTGAGGTTCAACTACAACTCCTACTTGAGAATTTACTACTACTCCTAGGCGAGATATTTTCTCGCTCATCGGCGTCGAAACTGCGTGAGTGGTTGATATCAATGCCAACCACATAACTAAGAGAACTCCACAAATACCATTGACTAACGCACTAGTCCTATATCCAACTAATAGTTGAGACGCGACTGGCGTCTGTTGAGGTTCCTCGGGGACTTGTTCTAGTCCTACTTTATCTTGACAAGGAAGACTTATATCTTCGTTAATATGATTATCATCCATTTCAAGGTCGGAGTCCGTTTCATCTAGGTATTCCTCCATCGCATCAGCTAACTGCTGATCGAGGTCGTCTACTGAGGTGCTTCGTATTGGGGATTCACATGTTAGCGAGGCTACCGGATGTCTTAGTAGCTGTAACTGGGCCTTTATCAGTTTCTGGCGGTCCTGGCGATGAGATTCATTCTCAAACGTTGTATGTTCAGTTATATGCTGTACCAACTCATTTACTGGGATACCTTGGGTGCCTTGATTGCGAAAAATAATATCTAGCAGATAAGGAGCTTGTTTGATTAGCTCGTGGAATTCTAAATTGCTATTTCGGTAGCTTACCCTGGCTGACTGTGTTCCTAATCCTATAAAGTATGACCAACTAGGCCAAGCGGTTCCATCTAAATCTATAAAGGCACAACTTGTAAATAGGGTTCCTGTGTAACTCCACTTTCCATAATATCCATCAAAATGACATTCACTCTCGGGAAGGGTTAAGGCTTAGACAGATCGAGGTGGTTTTCTCCGCATTTCAAACAAGGGGGTCTATAACTTAGCTCAGCCTTATAGGTTTCCTCCATGACTTGGCGGAGCGTCTGGCCAGTTACGCATTTACCCGCCAACTCTGAAAGAAGTTCCAGAGAGACTAGAGCTACGATACTTAAGTAAATTCCTGAAGATCTGTGTTCGATTGGTGAAACTACATCTAATAAATGAGCTAAAACAGTTGCATCCCTTTTGAGTTCTGGCTGGCTACATGCATCCGAACTTATCTCAAACAGTCGAGCTAGATTATTCAGTTGTTCTATTACGATAAGGGTACGTCTATAAAAGAGAATTCTTGGTTGTGGTAGACAGAGCCATCCAAGGCCTAAACATTTGTCGGGTGCTACAAACTCTGCCTTTTCCATTCGTTCTTCGTCTCGGTCTCCCGTATTGGGTTGAAATGGAGTAAATTCGATTCGTGGATAACGGTACTTCATCGTTTTCACTTTCTCGCTGGGAATGGTGAACATGTGGTCCGGTCCTATCAGTCGGTTGCGTTCTTCGTATGTCATCACTCTCAAAGTTCCAAACTCAATAGGTACATTATTATCAAAGTCCACTCGGAATAATTTATGCAAGCGTTCGTCCAATTCACGTAATCGCCTTGTTCTTTCCTCATTCACATATTCCAACAAGGTCTCTTGTGTCCAATTAAAGTCCATATTGTTATCACTATTACTACTATTATCACTTACTACTTCGGGCCCTTCTAACAAGAACGTGTCAGGCGACGTATTAAATTCTACGGAAGATATCCGACTAGAGGGCTCTATTTCGGAGCTACAATGCAAGTTCAGCAGACTCGGGTCGACTTCCGACTCCACATCCCTTGCTTCTTCATTATTGGATTCACCTAAGTTACCCAGAGGCATACTTGGCACTCCTTCGATAGGATCCTCCGCTTGTACTACATCTTCACTATGCTCCATAATCTTAGCAATTTCTTGATCACATTCTTCATCCTCACTAGATTCTTCACTAATTAGCGATTCTTCACTCTGACTCAAATTCTTATTCATATTATTTTCGAATACTAACTCGGCCTCACTGGCTTGACTACTTTCCTTACTTGGTCGTTGGCATTCCCATTTACCTGTCGAGTCCCACTCGTGTGGCGGCGGCGTATTCTGCCTACGGTAACAGGCTCTATAGGGATCTTGCCAATATAACCATACTTCCTGCTCGTCCTCATTTTCACTATCTGATTCGACATTACTATTATTATCATCTTCTGTATCTGGAATCTCACAATCTGTCCCGATCTGGGCATCAACTTCATTAACTTCCTCATTCTCAATAACCTCACTTAACTCAACTACATTATTTTCCTTACTAACCTCACTTATTTCAACTACTTCATTAAAATCAACAGCAATATTCTTATTACTGTCTTCAACACTTTCACTATTTTCAACTACATTACATTCATTACTGTCTTCAACAGTTCCATTACCATCAACTACCATACCTAAATTATTAGCTCCAACAACTTTAGTATCAGGGCACTGCGATCAATCGGCTCCTGAAGACCCAATGCTACAGGCCCGTGCCTGAACAGACCCCAGGCAGGTCGATATATAACTCTATATCCATCACTGTCATACTGTTCGTCAGTTACTGCAATTGCGTTTACTTGTCCAGACTGTTCACCAAACCCTAATCTATTCTGGATCATTCCGAATTCTCGGCTCAAAACGTCTAACCTGATTCGTTGCAGGGCTAGGATCTCTAGCTCCGTTACGGCGGGTAGCGTTACAATTAACTTGGTTGCGGCGGCGTTGCACATCGCCATTCCATTGGTTGGGTCTTTCTCTCGTTTGACCGTAATTATTCTGGAACTGTGATATATTCGGGGGATACGCGGGTCCCATTGACGCGCGATCATTACTTGAGCGCTGGAATGCGTTATTCTGCTGCGGGTAATTGTTAAATGCATTCATCGGTCCGTTTCTAGGACCATCGGAATAACTGCGCGGGTTATTATTTGTACCTTGATATGGTCGATACGGCGGACCATTCATGCGGCTATTGTCGAAGCGGCGTGCACCATTGCTAAATTGATTGCTGCGATAGGGCTCGTTTGAGCCTTCTGAGCGATTAGGCTGGGCTCCACGCTGTACATAGCTGGAGACATACGTCGACAGGCTGCTGTCTTCGCGCTAGAGCACCTGCTGGTTCTGGCGTAGGGTATGCCAATGTCGGGCAATAGCGAGCATAGTGACCATTCTGGCCACAACGAAAACAATTTACTAATGGCATCTGCGGACGTGGTGCTACTGGCTGCGAATTATTTACGTACGGCTGCGCATGTGCGTTCAATTGTTGCGGGGCTCCTGCTCGGTGGTCGATTACATCGAGTAATCGGTTTATCGTATCATTATTAGTTTTACTTACACGGCGGTGATCGTCTAATACTGAATGAAGTTGTGTGACCACTCCTTCTCCAGGTTCTTCGAGAAGGGCGTTAACTGCCTTATTGGGGCGCGGTTTACTTACTACTGCGGGGGTGTCCGGTTCAGGACAATCAGATATCGCATCCTCATATCGCTTAGCAACTTCCAAGATATCACGAAAAGTTGGACATTCATGAATTTGGTTTAACACTTGTCTACGCAATTCTACACGTAATCCTCTCTGAAAAAATTTACGGAGCAGCGAATCCATCTGTGGAGGGTCAACATCAGGGAATGCTCGGTCACACAACTTTTGCAATTCTAAACCATATATAGCGACTGTTTCCTCGGCACCTTGCTTCCTAGTGCAAAGGCCAGCTAGCGATTTCTGTGGGCGACGCGAAGAGGAGAATAAGAAACGTAAAATATAAACCAGACCGTCAAAGGTTCGTCGGTGAGCTGGGGTAAGGCCAGCATAGGCCTCTCGAGCAAGTCCTCTCAATAGTGCGGGTATACATGTTAACTTTTGCTCGTCACTGCAATTATTGGCACTAGCCAATCGGTTAAACATTCGAATCCAGTCTTCAAAATCTTGACCTCCAGGTTTTCCTTCAAAGGTCGGCATGTCGCGAAGGGGTATTATGGTTGTCGTAGAAGCATGTTTAACAAGGTGGTGCAACAGGGCACCTAGAGTATCTTTCGAGGGATCGGGGAGAGGCGGTAAATCTCCGTTATTGCCTTCGGAGTGGGGCGGGTTATAATTTATTCCAAAAGCGAGATCGTTAGCAGGGTTATTAAAAAGATTATCGTCCGGTTCTACGTATTCTGCAAGATCAGTCATTGGGTATTCTTGTCGGTTTGCCATCAAAATTGTCTTTTCAAAACAAAATTTTATAGCTTTTCCTAGTCAATGCCGGGTTCTCGACAATTCAGGCTGTACTCTTTGAAATTTTAACCTAGTTTCGTTAAAACGCTTGCTCGTTCACTGGCAATTTACACAAATGTCGGTACGTTACAAAACAGAAATATACACGACAATCAAAATATAAATGATAGTTTCAAAAGTTTACAGTGTCCCAATTCAACGATGGCGGCGTTCTTCTATTCCACGAGCTTCTCCACTAGCGTTTGAGGTCAGCACGGCACGGCAGCGATGCGAACGGCGATCCTTGGTCGGCGATAATATTACGATTGCTGCGTGGCTCGAAACGAGGCGACGGTCGATTGGCGGCGACTTGTCGGTTTCTGCGGCGCGGCGTTCCCAGCGAATTAATCGATGACGTGAGGTCGCAATTAATAACGGCGACCAATTACAATAGTTCTAGTCCGTTTCGAATACCGACGAATCTAATACCCCGGTTGACACGACCGATGACCCGTTTGCTATAACCAGTATCCCTAATTAGGGCGACCAATAACCCGATTATTACAACCGATAACCAAATTATACCGATTAATTAACCCAAACTATTACTACCAATAACACAATTCATAAGACCAATAACCCAATTAATAAGACCAATCACCCGATTAATAGTCCTATTAATGCGACCAGTTATCCCAATTAATAAGGCCGGTAACCCGATTAATACGACCAATGTCCCAATTATTGTTCCAAGACGGACGACGACGGCTCAACAAATTGACGAAATTGAGTCCGAGTGAATTATTGACGATGGCTCAATATAATGACGAAGTTGAGTCCGAATAAATTATTAGCAACGGCTCAATAAATTGACAAGATTGAGTCCGAATCGATTATCTAATTAAATTGACGACGTTTCACTATACGGATATATTATAATACTTCGATAGATAATTATTACTTGCGTATATGGGTTAAGGAGTTAAGTGCCTGAGATAATGGTCCCCCTCTGGGGGTCGCTCTTCCGGACCGAACCTCTCGGCTCATGGTTGAATCGTTCCTTTTCCGCACGGGCGGTTACACATGTACACGGGTACATCCACATATCGATACAGCAACAATTTCAATAACAATACGGCATAACAAACAAACATCGATACATAACAATGCCTAGACTCCGATTAGCATCATCCTTGGTCATGCACTTGAACTTTTACAATACTCATGTATATATATTTCCAGCTTTGTTCATTTTGTATGTATGCGAGAGATCACTTTTCCTTTCAAAAATTTCCATAAACTGCATAAACGAGTAAAATTTGCTTAAAACGTATGGATTGAACGAACAAATTTATCTCACGGCGTGGCCCCCACTTATGTAATATCGACGTGACGCTGCTGCATTACGCACTTCCCAGACGTAATGCCCATACGACCCCGGCTATCGTGACTTCAAGGGCGGACCTGACGGGTTTCAATTACTCGAATGTCTTTTCCCGCGCGAGTCAGGCCCAAGAAATGACGGAGCTTAGCAAGCCGCAGGAGCGCTTCACAGGATGTGTTCTGATCCTGCCGCACGGGTTGCGCACGTAGTCTACGAGGTACTAACTTTGAGGTCCCCAGGGAGGTCGGCTCCGTCACCTGCTCACAGGCCAAAGAGACCGTACCGCTATTCCCTATCCTCGTCAAAGCCGGGAAGTGTCACATTTTAAGTATTTGGGCTCAATCGAAATTAATTTTAACTTTCTCGAAACAATTAATTCGTTTTACTTTAGCCAGTGGCCCCCACTAGGGTCCGACAAATCCCTAGACGTTTAACGTCGGATCCGCGCGTGTCTAAACTTATGGGTACACGGACAGATACAATAAGCGTTATGTCACAACTATGGTACGCTAATACAAAAATGAGCAAAGCACCAATTGGGGAGGGTTGCGGAGTCATCGCCTTTTTCACGGAACTCTCACAGCTGAGTCAAAACACGGCGTGTACTGTGAAGCCTTTTCTCATGACAGCTGTGCTTACCTTACTCATTAAAAATAGTGGGTCAAATTAGAATTCAGTACCGGAAGGTGCTACGGTTAGTTATCGATAAAATAAAGGCGCCATCGAACTAACTATTTGCTCGGTAATAGGTGTGCTAACAGGAAGGGTACTCCGACACAACGATAGGTTCGGGTAAGCGAAAGGCGGAAACGAGGCGGGGTATACGGGGTTGAGCGTGCAACGGGACGTTTGCGAGACTTCATCTTGCTCATTCGAATCACAAAACTATGGTACATGATAATCGGTTATTTCTAGTTGCAGTTAGTAGCGATGAGATTAGCCTATGACAACACAATACAACAATTGATATGATAACACTTATAAAAACCATGACAATGCTATGTAATGCTCTTCGGTACGACTCCTGAATCCTTTTCCAAAGGTGCTACCGTGGTACGACTCTCGTTTTATCCTACTCGCATACATACATACATACGTACTTAGAATGACCATGTAAAGTCTGTTATGAGACATCCAAATATGCTGAATAACTTTGGCTCTTGTTCCCTAATAAGTTACTCCACAAACACTATAGAATTGAGGCCCTAGTTGTAATTAATCTTTGACCTAGGTCACTACAAAAACAGACATTTCAAATACACCAACTTAAGTTATAACAACAGAAAAAGGAACGATTGGGCGGACTTGTCTTTCGAACCGCTTGCGGGGTCCCGGTAGACTGAGCTTGTGACTGAATTTTGAGCTTTTCCTAATACCAAGTTTGGTTCAACTTACTATGCGGGTTGTACCTATGCTTATAATTGGAACGAGTAATATTGGTGGTGAGGCCCCGTAGGCCATCGGCATTACTCTAATAGTACGAAAACCTACGTTATTTTGACTTGAAAACGTTCAAAACGAGCTCTATAGCTGGTACTAAAATTTTACTGTTATTTCGAGCGATTTCTGCTCGACGAAGCGAGGCGGTAAACGGAGGCCCCGGTTGTCAGGACAACCGTAGCCAATTTTCTAGCTTAATCTTACTCAATTTGCTTGCTTAAATTGTTCGGTTCGCAATTTTCGACCTTAATTTTGGGGTACAATTCGATTGGGGCTGGGGCGGACCTTGAATCCCTAATAACTTTGTATTCTGCCAGCTTTTCTCCACTAAGCTTTGCACGGCGGCTGGGCTTGACCCTGCGTATTGATTTTCTAGGACCGGGTCAACGGTCCTCACAAAAATGGTCGGTCGGGCCGAGACCCGATAGACTCGATGCCGCATTTAGCGACTTTGATAACCTTGAAATTTAAAACGTCTTCACGGGTAATACAACTTATCAACACTGGGGAAGATAATATTTTCATTTGCCTAACCAAATTATGTGGAAAAGCAAGACCAAAACAGACTTGCGAAAACAGTCTAATTTGTGGAATTTAAGTTGCAATCCGGACAACGGTTGTGCAGGTCGGATTTAGATTGCCGATAACTTTTGAACGGGCCATGGCTTTGCCGGGCTCAATAGCTTAAATGAAAGGCCCAAGGAACCTCTATATATACGATAGAAACCATTGAAATTCCTGGGATAGATGTCACGTTATTAGCGTGTAAAGTTCGGGTAAAACCGGATCACTATCGGGCCGTCGGGTTTGTAATTCCGACATGATAAAGTTGAATTTACTTATAATATCCGAAAGTAGGCATACTTGCGAAGAAACAGCGACGGTTTCACTAAGATTCCTGGAGGGAATCTTGGGATATCTTAATTTTAAGCCTGTATTCACATTTTTGACAGGGTCAGGCCACTTCCAGGCCATCGGGTTTGTGATTCCAACCCGGTAAGGTTGGGTTTCAGAGCGGTGTCCAATAGCGGACATCCCTACGAAGAAACAGCGAAAGTTTCAGCAGAATTCCTGAAGGGGTTCTTAAAATATTTTGCTTTTAGTCTCGATGTCACCTTTTTAGTGGGACTAGACCCTTCAGGGTCGTCGGGTTTGGGGTTTTCCGACTCGAAACCGACATGTTTTAGAATCCTATTCGTTAGTAGCCAGTAATACGAAGAAACTAAGTTACAACAAAATTCCTGGAGTAGATCCTAAGATATTTAAATTTTCACATTTTGGTGGGAACGTGCCCCTTTTCGGGTCGTCGGGTTTAAGTTTCCGACTCGGTATTTGGACGTTTTAAGCCTTGACACTCGGATTCGGATCCTCCTAGCGATCCGGATAATATTTTAACCATATTCTTGGGGTCGTTCTCGAGACATGTCAAATTTGGACACTGGGTGGATTATGCAGCTCATGGGATACTGAGGCGATTTATCTAGCGATGGCACGATGTGCAATTAATGGGTACCGTCTGTAACACTATGGTCATGCGACTAAAATTTGACTGAAATCTTACAGTAGTTTAATACCTACAATATCGTAACTTCCTACTAGCCAGGTGGCAAAACAGCGGACGAACTTGCGTCCAAAAACCAATACAAGGAGCAAAATCTTGAACAAAATCTTTGATAAACATCGAGAAAAATAGTGCGAGACCGCGGATGATTCGGAGTTCCAATGGTAAATTCCAATCAAAAATGTTTTATTTAACCTCGGTCGACTCAAAAATGTTTTCCTACTTCCTATCTCGACTCAGGGAATCATGCAAAAATACTCGGCGCGAGTGTCGCGCTTGTTTGTGTCCTAACTCTTTGACCGAGGGAGGTCCAGCACGACTACGGCTACCGAACTAGTTTATTTGGGGTGGCTAGTCATCACTTCGTGCCTGCGGGACAAGCTAGGACGGATAGTGTTATCATGTAAACGGAAGTGTGGACCGGGAGGCCGTGGAGACTTAGACTAAAATTTCATCTATGCGAACTGCTCGCTCTTACTTCAACTGTTCTCGGGACTAATCCTATGTCATATTGGTACTGTTCCGTGGTTAGCCTACGCCTCCCCGTCCACACTTACATCTTTGTATCCTTTGACTCGGCGTCCATTGCGGGTGTCCGTCCAACCACAAAAGCGACCAACGAAAACCATATGAAAACGAAAACACATCTGAACACACTGTCGTGATAGTCAAAGCGACAGAGCCGGTCTGCCAAAACGACCGAACTCTGCGCTGCCGCAGTCGTACTGAACTCTGACTTGTTTATGCAGTTCTGCTTTTATAACAAAATTTCAAATTTTTGAAATTTTGAATTTCGGACCGTTAAAGTGCTTATTCAGCACTTTTAGTCCGATTTCTGATTTAATATTATTTAACTAAATCAATATTCTTATCGGACACATTCCGACCATATTTTAAGAAATTTTCTGTCCCATTCTTATATAAAATTTATATAATCAAGGTGATTTATTACCCCTCTTAAATAAAACTTCTAATATAACTTTCCAGAAACTTTTAAATAAAACGGCGACTTTACGTACTTAAGCTTACAAGACTCCATCAAGCTACCAATTTAATATAAGCTTTTGCGGCTTTGCAACAAAGCGACGTCAATTTACGAATACACCGATTGTTTGAACTCAATTCCTCTCCTCCAACGATATTAAATTGCCAATAAAGACAGTCTGCTAACATTAAATTGGTACAAACTTTATACAAAGTACATCTAATGCCCAACTCAAGTTTGTTTGCTCAGTAACCAACAACGCAGGCAACAAGTTAAAGAAACGTGCGCTGGACGTGGACCAGGGTGTATTGAATTGCAATTTTGATATAAAATCGTATAGATTCATATTAACTTGACATTGACAAGTTGTTGACTTAATGATAAGAAAATTAACTTTATACGAGGCTAATATGAAACGGCGGTTATACGAAACCGATATTTATATAAAGTTGTGAGTAGACTTCAATTCGGAAACTATCGACGACCACTACCTGTATTAAAATAGCATCAATGCGATACAAAGTTCATTTAGCCTGTATGCAAACCTATGAACCTATGCATATATTGGGGTGCTTGGGATTGGGGATCGAATGAACGCGCAGCTTATGTAAACAAAGAAAAGAAGCGAGGGCAAAGGGGTAAAAGAGAGTGGGATTGTCTGGGTGATGGCCGGAGGGCCAAATAAAACTCGGTTTCGGACTCATTATGTCCGTCTGAGCAAAATCATATGTGACAGGACCGTGTTCGGTCGACAGGGGTGAAAATAGACTCTAGGTGGAGGGTCCATGCCAAAATTTTCAAAAATCGGGGTGTTTAAACGGTTCCCCTGGGTTCGGGGTACACTTTTCTGGGGTGTTCTATATATATTTGGATTAGGCTCAACACGGGGAATCTAATGAGGGGCGACACGGCTGTCGGGGCGTTACTTCTGAGATCTCCATATGGGGTATCTAAAAGTGGGCGTAGCGGGACCCGTCCGGGCTTAAATTAAAGCCTCGGATCTAAGGATTATAACTGTGCCGCATATATAACTTTAGGTTTAATATTCGTTAAGATATTGAATTACTTGTATTTAAACCGCTTACGTACTTACTAATTTGTCCCTAAGTCCGTGGATCCGGGTCGGATCTCCACGAAACCGGTCTCATTTGAAAGACCGTGAAATTTCCTATAAGAAATGGTAAGTACAAAATTTTGAAATTCCCAACGGTTCCGGAGTTATGGACCGGAGCCGATACTTTCGGTACCAAATTTTCCTAAATTTTCATTTTAAATTTTGTCTTATCTTAATGAGTTATCCAGTGACAATGGTAACATTGAACACTGGGAAATTTGATACTTTCGGTTTACACTTATATTTTTCAGAAAATTTACTCAATTGCTGTTCGCTTTCGAGCGAGCAGCCACCTTTTTGCAGTCCTCAGTCGTGAGGACGGTCGTGGCGGATGTCCGTCACGGCCAGTTATTCCTACGAAGATTTGCAGCAAATTTCGTGGCCCTACCATTTGGGGTAGGGCAATTCCTATACGTATCGGGGAGTCGTACCGTTCTATATTCCCACGAAGTCGCGTATGGCAAGGGCTCGCCATACGCACGGTCTGCACCTATAAAATATCAATTTGCATGCGTGAAAATTCCTGACGTTTCTCCTAAAATTATCCCAAATATGTCACACTCAAACAGTCGTACTTCCAACCTAAAAATTACAAAAATTGCAACAAGGCATTACAACCAGAATACATAAAATTATGGTAAAACGCAGGCGCTTTTATGGCCTGATCAACCCGATAAAAGTACAATTATAACACGACATGATCATACACAATAGTATACAATGATAACAGTAGGACGGCGCTTTTATGGCCTCATGCTATACAACGAACGGTATAAATAATTATAACAACGATATATATAACTGGTTCACAATTTATGTCCCAATTAATTTGCTAGATCCTGTACCTGAAAATACATATATGAGCAACAAAATCGATTCCATGGTATACAATCATATGATGCGATTATGGTAATATATCAAAAACGTGCCTTTATGGCCATGAAAAGTATAACAAGAGCAACGATCATGATACGTAATTCAACTACCTATATCAATGATGCCTTTATGGCCAATGATAATACGATGGAAATCATGATAATGCCAATATATATATACCAAGGCGTGCCATTGGGGCACTACAATCAATATGTATATAGATATATATATATATATATAAATATTTGTATATACGGCAACGATTCCTTGACGGATTATCTATCCCTGAAATAGCAATAACGATACCCATCTTTGTCGAAACATTGTCGGCGGTGCAGGCCGAAATACTGACAATACAAGTCGGTTACACAGCGGGGCTCTCGAACCTGATTATTCCGTTTACCTGTATATATAGATATATATATAATGCTATTGAATCTGTCCCGATTACGTACATATATACTTTGAGTTTCAGTTCGATGTTACATATATATCCGATGATTCCGAATTACTATGATTATGTGCTTACATAGCTGTATTAGTCTCGCAAGTTATTTCAACTACTGGTTTACTTATACATAATGGGTTCAAGGTTTGTGTCAGTTAGGCAATTTATATATGAAGTGACAACAGGGCTTTCATGGTCGATGGGTATACATAGGGGAACTCTATATATATATAGTTGCTTGCGCCAAGAGGCGATTACTTGGTTCTGCTTACATAAATGTACGCATTGTAATGCGACGGTGGGTTCCTCACCCTTTTGGGGCTATTCCCGTCGGGTGTCCCGGTTTGGGGAGACTCTGGGGGCTGAATTCGGAGAAGTTGGCCACTATACACGTGGTCATGATTATTGGGGAACTCAACTAAATGTTGACCATTACACTATGGACAGGATTTTTTGGTACTCGGAAAAATGTTATCCATTACACTGTGGGCGGGATTTTTGGTACTCAGAAAAATGTTGTCCATTACACTGTGGACGGGATTTTTTTTGGTACTCGGAAAAATGTTGTCCATTACACTGTGGACGGGATTTTTTGGTACTCGGAAAAATGTTGTCCATTACACTGTGGACGTGATTTTTGGTATTCGAAAAAATGTTGTCCATTATACTGTGGACGGGATTTTTTGGTATTCGGAAAAATGTTGACCATTATACTGTGGACGTAATTATTGGTGGTCGAAAAAATGTTGACCATTGCACTGTGGTCAGATTTATTTTTGTTCGAAAAAATGTTGACCATTGGGGTGTGGTCAGGATTTTCGTAAATGTTGACCATTATCGTGTGGTCAGGATTTTCGTAAATGTTGACCATTATCGTGTTGTCAGGATTATGGGTTTTCGATAAACGGTTGCCATTTGGCTGTGGTCAGGATTATCCACCTCGTAACGATCCGTAAGGATCTGTTACATTACCAAAATTAATAGCTGGGAGCATGAGCTGGGGGTGCGCCAGTTTAAAACTGAAGGGAGCCGATAATACCGGGAGGGGGCGATTCCCCAGTTAATCTGGGAGGTCTCGCAAATTGAATCGGGGAATATAAAGTAGTGTAAACGTCAAAAACGTGAGAAACCTCTGAGGAGCCTTACACTACGCGCCACAATTGAGTGCCTTGTTGGTTGCTTGCTTGCAAGTTGCTCGTTTTAAAATATACTTTTAGGTATAAATTTGTTAGAGTTGTGTTCGCTCGTAAGGCGGCAGTGAATTGTTGCGATATCTGTGGGGTTGCCTCCGATATTGCGTACAGGGCACCTATAATCTGTATGTTTTTATTACGTTACATACGATTATTTGAATATCTAAAGATCAGCGACAATACTTTGATGTGTTGTCAGTTGTTTGTATAGGTTTAGGATCGGTGATGTTTTAGATTTTTCAGTGGGTTCCGGGTTCCAGAGGTTTAAAGGTGATATATGCATCAAAATCAGCTTGTAACTGGTAATAACACAAAATATTTTATATACAGTACTCGCCAGAAATGAATGTTCAGTTTCGAACTAACTAACATCGAACATTTTGAACATAATTTTTTAAGTTCGAACAAGTCTCAAACAAACATTCAACATAACTAAAAACGCGCTAAAATTTTCGAACTCATTTCGAACAATTTTCGGACACGTTTCGAGCAAAATTTATATTTTAGTTAACAAACTTCGAACAAAATTAAAACGCGCTGAAAATTCGAACTGATATCGAACAAAATTTAAGATATTTTCGGACTAACAATGACAGGAGAACATCAAACGAACAGCATTCATTTCTGGCGAGTACTGCACTTTATTGTATTTTGGCAGCACATAACCGTTTGTGTGTCTCATATTTCATACTTTTTTGGCGATTGCAAGCAATTCTTAGGTAATAGTACATAATGTCCCAGATGATGATTAGTATGATTGATGCGGCGATCAAGAACCAGTAGGAATTTAACAAATTACAAATCCATTACAGCTGCTATAGATTTATTGTGCTCATCTTTTGACAAATCTCCATGTCGTATTTCAAATATCTCTAACATAATGTACAGTACGATCGGAAATGACCACAGCAGTTCGAGCGAGTGGGTTCGAGCGTGTTGCCAGCGCATCTCGAGCACGCCGTGAGCGAGTGGCTTGCTAGAAATTTGAAAACTATTCAAATTAATAACAAATTCTATTTTTAGAATATAAATTTATTTCGAGCGAGTCGCGAGCGAGCGACAGTCACTTGTTGGGTACTGTAACTTAAGACATTCCGGTATTCTTATTAGAAACCTCGAGGTATCGATCTCTTGACGGACAATCCTTTTATCCAGCTGTATGATGTACAATACTCACCAATGTGCTATGTTTGAAAAATGCTCGAATTTTGGTTCAATATTACCGGAACCATTTCTTCCTGTAGTCGTTTGAAATTTTTTTCAGCTTTTCAAAATTTGCTTGAAAAGCGTTCTGGTATGTGTATCTTTTTTGTTGATTTTTTCGGTTTGTTCGTTTTACACCAATCAAGCGTTTCTGGTGCGGTTGTATTATGAGCTTTCATAATGTATTCACTTGGCCCCACGGTTGTGGGGAGCCTCGTTGCTGATTACTCGTCGTCACTCTTCCCTGTTCGCTGTACATGGTTCGATATGCGAAATCGGGTATTGTTGCCATTGGCGTACCGGCACGTATCGAAAATGCTGGTGACAATCGTTGACTGTTTGACGTCACCAGGTCTCGTGAGATCTTCCGCGCGGTCGGGTCCAGACGTCTTTGTTGCTTTGGCCAGTGACTTTGGGATCCTGTTGTCGGACATCCTCAGAACATGGCCAAGCAACCGCAAACGCTCCCTCCTCAGCAGTGTCGACACCTCGGTTTCGTGACCAACTCTTCGACGAAGGTCTTAATTCCTGGTGTGATCGAACTTTGTTACTTCTAGAATCCGGCGTCGACAGAAGTTCTCGAACGTGTTGTTGTGCTGCTGATTAGCTGACTTCTCTGTCCATGTTGCGCAGGCGTAGAACAGAATCGGTCGAATGGCAGCATTATATATCTGAACTTTCGTAGGAACGAACACGTCTGCCGAGTTCCACACATGCTGTAGGCCCGCCAAGGCTGACCTGGCACGGTTTATGCGGTTTGTAATCTCGGTGTCGGAAGCCCCTGATCCCGTAAAAGTGCTGCCCAGGTAGCAGAATTGTTCGACATGTTCTAGCACAGAACCGTTTAGTACGATGTCTTGATGTCTATCGATGCAGAAGGTCATTATCTTAGTCTTCTGGCAGCTGATGACCAGACCAATGCGCTTTGCAGCTGTGTCGACTCGATTGAGCACAATTTTAATTCGCTGACTGACGATGCGGCTATGGCTATGTCGTCGGCATAAGCGGCATCTGTGAACTTCATGCCGTTTGCGTCGAAAATAACACCGTCGTCGTTAGCCAGGGCAGTCTCCATCGCCCATGCAATTGCGTAGTTGAAGAGGATGGGGACAAGATTGAGCCTTGTCGTACTCCAGGCCTGACCTCAAAGCGGTCAGATAACGTGTCATTTATTCGCACGCGGCAGTAAGATGGTTCAAACAGTGAATTGATTAGGGATACGATTTTAGCCGGCACGCCGTCCGTCTCCAAGATCTTGTACAGCGATTCTCGGTCAACTGAGTCGACGTCTAGCCTTAAGCGTAGCTGCAGCCGTATCATGCCATGGTCACTTGGAAGCAGGTCCCCCAAACGGTCCTGCATTCTCTTACACCAGACTTCCATCTTTTTCGGATAAGGACATGATCAAGCTGAAAATAGCGCTCGCTGGGGGATCGCCAGGAGTGCTATTGCTTTGCAGGATGCTTGAAGTTAGTGTTGGCGAAAAACAATTCATGGAATTCCGCGATGGTGATCAGTCTGGTACTGGTTCCGTTGTCAGTTCGAGTACCGTGAGCGAAAGGGCCTAGGACATTGTTTTCGCCCGATTCGCGCGGTCCCACTTGCTCATTGAAATCACCACACACTAGGAGGATGTCTTGCGGGGATGGAGGCTATTAGATGATTGAGCCCTTCCGCGAAATCGTCCTTGTCTCCGCAACTGTGGGTGCATAGGCCACAACAATAGATAGGTTGCATGGCTTTGAGCGAATTCTCACGTATGCTAGTCATGAATTGAATGGATTCCAGAGCATCACGGCATCTAGTCTGTCCTGCCTGATGGCAAAATCTACTCCCTGTTGGCCGCCTTTCTCGGATCCCGAGAACTGAAGGTCGTATTCAGCTTCGGGGGAGCTGATGTTAGTCATGCCGTTTCCGGGAATTCGCAATTCAGAGAGCGCTGCTATCTTGATATTACGTGCAGTAAGTGATCGACAAAGAAATTCACTGTAACCTGGCTTCAACCATGTTCGAACGTTCCACACGGCAATGCGGTTTGTCTCCTTGTATAATTTGACGCGGTTTGTTGCCGTTTGCCCATTTTTCACGTCGCCGACGGCAGGGCAGCGACGCGCGTCGTCTACCCAGAACACGGTAGCAGAGTGTAGATTTGATATGCGATCTTTCATTGAGGTTTCCAGAACTTTCACGTGGATTTCCGAGCCCACAACCACCTGTTGTAAGCGGTGGCCCTAGCCTTTGGGGACCAATTCCCATTGACTACAAGGTAGCACTTGACTTTTTATCGTGGTTTGTCACCCACTAACGTGGGGGAGGTTCGGACTTTTTGTCTAGGTTTGTCGCCCACTAGCTCGTGTGCCGGTTATAGCCCCAGCGTTTGCCTTTCGCTAACCACTTGCCATCCAGGCATTTCTTTGGCATTTTATAGGGAGTAGAGTTAAGCATCTCTAAACCCACCAAGGCCTCTCAATGGTGACCATGACACCTGTTCTAGCCGGTGTTCGCGTACTTCCCTTGCTGGGTGATATCCTTAAGGGGACTACCACTACGCGCAGACTCTGAGCCGTGCACTCTGGGAAGGCGCTGGACAAAGGTCCAACTCGAGTCCTTTCATAATGTACACGTACTTTTAACGCAGTTCCATATTTTTTATATATCCTATTATGTATGAAACTTAATGTGAAACCTCCAACCATCCTACTTTGTAATAACCAATATCGAATCTCAAGCCGTTTTTGCGAAAAAAGCTGTGACATTCGGTTCTTCGCTAACAGGGCACAATCAAAGCCAAATGCCAGAAATTATGTGCACCAACAGAATTTTAACGATTTTTATAATTTTGCTGAAATTTGGTTCCCAAATGACTATCCAGTTTCACTGTAGATTTTTCAGTGTTCACGAACCATTTTTAATGTATTGGTGATGTCATAAACAAATCGATCCTATAATTAAGCTAGATACTAGATGTTTGCGAACAAAACATGCTTAATTAAAATTCGACAAATTTTCGTTATCAAAAATTTCGATAATTTCATTCTAAATTTAGCGAACGCAATATGAGCACTTTTCAATCTCGGGTCATTTCACGCTACGATGACCTTTTGGTCGGGGGGGGGGGGTAAAACTGGATATTTTGGCCAGTAGCACATAAACGTGCAGGGAACTGGTAAAAATGTTATTTACGCTAGGAAGCCTCATTACATAGCTAGTTCAAACAAAAAAAATTTTTCGGCTTCACGCACGCCGTAAGAGGCTGGACATCCACATAAGTCCCAAATTGACAAAAATCGTAATGACTAATTTTAGGACCTCTTTTTTTCGGGTAGTGTCGTGGCTCCGTGTTCGAAGTTATGGCCCAAATTCTTTTCTATGCAGGATTAGTCAGGTCTATACAACATTTTTAATTGCACGATTTTCAAATCTACTCCAATCATGGAGAGTGACAGCTGTAGATATGTATGGCATGAACCCCAGTTTTACCCACCCCCGACCAAATTCTTTTTTTGGTCATTGCTCGTTACTTATGCATGGTACATAAACGTTGTTCATACCTGTCCTCTGAGTGCCTTTTGAAAAAATATTAACCCAGGTGCTTGCTGTTACTTACCCCAGCGCTAGGGTCAAAAGGTCGATTTTAGCACATTTGATTACCCCCCGACCGTTGCTAGTTAGGGGTATGGTGGAGTCAGTAGAAGTCAATTAATTTGTCTGTTATGGTTCTTTCCAATCACAAAGCGAATGGTGAAACGACCTGAGCTCTATCTCGCGCCCGACCTGTTGATCTCAGGCTTTTACCCACCCCGACCACACTTACCCATCCCCAACCACCACGAAAATGTGGAAAAATCGAACATATGATGTTATTTCGAGGAAATTTCAGGCTTTTGGTTCATAATACATTGTGGCAATACATTTCGACGACATATGCTGCAAAATTATTTTTTGAAAAAATTCTAAATTTATCCCCCCCCCGACCATGGTCTCAGGCATGTACACTGGCAGTTGATATGGGCTGCCATTTTGTACCCTCATAGTGGAAATTGTGGTATAGAACATCTTACATACCGTGTTCAAGTTAACTATGCTGGTTAAACACGGTCGAATTGGCCATCTCACATTTTACCCCCCCCCGCCAAATTTTACCTCCCCCCGAGCACCAGCTACTTCCAGCATTCTAACATATCTGGCAAAGGGTATGTTGTGAATGTTTTTTGCATAACACTTCCCCCAGGCTAAACTATCGATATAAATAGCTACCGTTTATGGCCGCTTCGTTTCCATTTAATAACCGGTATAAATCGGCACCCCCGTGTTTTAAAAGTGTTAAATTTGACCCAAGAATAGGCATAAAAAGCTTAATTTTTGACATACGGAGTTCCGCAAAGTAACGTTTTGACCGCGCTGACGGGCTGCACGAGATACGATCACAAAATCCAGGCTAGATGCAACCTGGAGCATACCAGAGGTCATTTTATGGTACATTTGCTGAGCAGCAGGGGGGTGGTATTTGGGAAGCCATAGCATAAAAACGGTTAAAAAATTTACTATAACGACCTCAAATTAGGGATCCTTGACGTTTTTTGGTCATAGGGTGTAAAAATGAAGATAATCGGAGCCAAAAAAGTCATTAGTCATTTTTTCTGGGGCAAAAGGACATCGTATCGTGAAATGACCCTCTCGGAGTTCAGTCCGTTAAATCAGTGTTTCCGCGAACATGGTCGGAGTTTCGATTGACCAAATAGCGTTCTGGAACTACGTATTTTTTGCGAAATTACAAAATAGGATGGTTGGTGAGACCATGTTAAGTCTACTAGCGCATTATTTTGTCTATTTATTGTTATAGGACACCGTCGAATTCTACAAAAGTAAAAAATGATAAAATCAAAAAACAGAGTATAAAAGGTAACTTTTGCTATTTTAACGTTAACTTTGGTGAGAGTTTTGTGCGGTCGATTTTAATTTATTGGAGAACACGTTCGGACAGAATCAAAAGCAAACCGTTGGCGAAGAATTAATGAAAAAGAATTAAACATCTGTTGGTTTTTCGCTAACAGTTCAAGACTTTTTCTCGAACGATTCGTCTAAGATCTGCGTTGTTTCCGTTCGTAATGTTCGAACTAATGACAAAATGTGTGAAGCGATATTACAAAAAGCGAAATTAGATTCCAATTCATTATCAATTTAAAATTCTTGCCTTGGTGATTTGACGCGCATTTATTCCACTATGTGTATGTATGGCTAGTCCAAAGCTCGGAAATTATAGCCGGGGGCGTGGGCCAGCCCCCTCCCCCCGGCTCACCTGCCGGGGGGCCAATTTTTTGCCGCATTTTGTCGCGTTTAGACGTTTATTTTTTTTCAGCAGGGGCTTTGAGCCGGAGAATACCTGAATTTTTGCCGGGGGTACATCCATTTTGCCAGGGGGCAGCCAAAAATACCCCCTCCGCCCCCCCCCCAATTTGCACTAGCTAGTATGTAGGCGACAGAACTGATTTGAAATTCGCCAGTATGAAATTCACTTAATTCTAATTAAATTTATTTGCCAAATGTAAAATGAAATTGAATGAAATAAAATTCAGTTACATTAATTTAAGATTAGTCTTAGCTTGTCTGATTGTATGTTCGCGTAATTCACTTTAAGTTCAGTTTTGAAAAAATAAATTTAAAAACTTACCGAAAACAAATTAATTTTGGGGCGTGTGAAATCTGCTTTGGCGCCTAAAATTAAATCTGATTAGCTCAATCAAACACCAAACTCGTTTTAAATGGAGAAATGAAATGGAATTCAGTTACACTTTGTACTATGTCACTGTATACATCATAATTATAATTTTCTCATAGCTGTAGCAAGAAAATGGTGTTTGGTGTCGGAGTTTCCACTGAAGGCTCTAATGGGAAAATCGAGAATTCTTTCTCTGTTTTTATCATTCATAGCTCATCTTTTCGCAAAATGATTTCGATAAAATTTTTTGTTCGATAGCAGAAGTGATAATGATATGCCGTTAAGTGGAATGCGACAAGCTGCGTCCCTATATTCTGGGTCAAAATTGGCAAAAACAGTTTTTAAGTGTTCTTTGCCAAATCTGGCCATACGGGTGCCAGTGTTGCCCAACCATATCTCGCGACACAGGCTTCGTCTCGAAAACGGAGACCACTCCAAATCAGCTCATCGAGTTGCTTCACTTTTCTGAGCTTCACTTTTTTATGACACCACTCACTGTGCCGCTGTGGTTTCACAACCCAATTTTCAAAATGTAGTCTGTGTTCATTTGTTTTGTTATGTATTGCTTTCAGCGCATCAAATTGTGCATAGTATATGAAGGTTTTTGTACGCTGAATGCACTGATTTGGATAACTAATAGTCTTCTGCGTATATTTCATGTCTTTTCACAGATCTTCAAAGGCTTTAGGGACAATGAACCCGATTTATAGAATATAGTCTGTCTCCTTAGTTACAATTTATTGTGTACATTGCAACAAAATGAACATATATATAGGTTTTTCGGTATGGCGGCTACGGTGGTTTAGTTTTCTAGAGACGGGCACAAATAATACTTCATGCGTTTTCAGTTGTTTTCGATGGTTTTGGGTCGATGAGATTTTAAGGAATTCAATGGGTTCAGGGTTCCGGAGGTTTAAGGGTGGTATATACATCAAGCACAACCTGTTGCTGGTGATTGCATAGAATGACAACATCAATCCACGCTCGCTTCGCTTCATCCTCGCATGCGAGGTACCAGACTATATTGTCACCGCTGGAGCTCAGACTGTGTAAGAGAAATGGAAAAAAATGAATTTTGGTTTAATAGTTTATAAACAAGCAACATAGAACGATTTGAAACTGTTTGCGTGATAATTTGCATTGTTTGTGCAATTAATGTTTTTGCATGTTGAGAATTTAATGTACAAATATCAGCGTGCCTGTAACTTAGGAGAATTTGGGCTTGCGGAATTCTCCCCAAATTGGTATCACCTACTGACGTCGCACTGCATCCGTTCAGCCCCAGGATCTTGTGTTGCTTCGGATAATAATTTTGAAATTCTACATACATCTGAAGTTAGTACATGGAACAGTATTTTTTATGTTCATTTAACAGCCCACTTTATTTTATAAGTTACGTAACATTTGCAATATTTCGCCCTTGCAAATATTGCAATTTACCATATAATTTCATAAAATTTATTTCAAAATAGCAAAATTCGTACGTTTCCTGCCGAAAATTGCTACGAAACCATTTTTGGTCAAGCGATAATATTTGCAAGAGACAATTTTTTTCTGGTATTCAAACAAACCATTTTTGTGTTTGCGATCATTTCATGGCAGATTTTACTGCGAACAAAAATTGACGAATTGAATTAAAAGGCTTAAGTTCGCCAACACTAAATAATATTCAACAATAGGACCACTATTACGTGCAATATTTACGTGAATGCAGTACAATAGTGTAAAATGTACTGAGGCTCATTCTTTGTGAACATAATTAGGTACAAACTTGGCGTAGTAAGACTGTGTAGAATAGGACTTTAGGATTATGCAGTTTAACATATATGTAAAGTTTAAAGAAGATGAAATTTATCTCATGAGACGTTGACGCTATTATAAAGAAGAGCTGTAGTGAGTTTTAGTCTGTTTTAAATATTTCAAGGTCCGGTTACACAGTTATGAATATTACAATTTTTTGCTAATCGAACAAATATAATATCAAAATAAAAAATATCGCCAGAAAGGGACAAGTGTAGTAGAACATTGTTTGTATGTAGATACATCGTTTGTTCTTATTCAGTGATATTTATTGCCATTTTCTTCATTCATTTTGATTTAAACTGAGGACGTGAAACAAAAATCTACATTAATGTAAAAATTTAATGCTATATATACGTTATGCTTATAATTTCTTTAATATTTACAGATCCAGTCTTGGTGTCATCAACGTCATCAGGAAGTTCTCGATGTCGCAGCAGTTCATCGGGGAGCAGCGGAAGCAGTAGTGATAGCTCGTCTACGAGTAGTTGCAGTTGTAGTTCCAATACAACTTCTAGGGATAGTCAGACGGATATGAAACAGGAAAATTTGCTTCATCGGCGGTCCGATATCGGGAAACGTAGAGTTATAAAAAAAGAGCTTCCGAATTTTGGCAACCGTGCTGGTGCGAACAGTGTTGAGCCTCATGAGATACTGCAGCGAACTGAGAAATTGGAGCGTTCATCGGCAAAACGACCAAAGTATGACGATGTAGCATTGAAAAATTTTTGGTCAGAAAAATTAGATGAACCAATGAAAGAATATCAGTACGAAGGAAGAACAGGTGGCAACGCCCAACGACACATTAGCATTAAGTCTAACGTATCTAAACAAATTGGCGAAAATGTTGTAGGTGGAAAACTGGATAGTCGTCCAAATTC
Source organism: Trileptium ribeirensis (assembly GCA_030248225.1). NCBI lineage: Eukaryota > Metazoa > Nematoda > Enoplea > Enoplida > Thoracostomopsidae > Trileptium > Trileptium ribeirensis. The sequence continues at coordinate 22,860 of JASANE010005227.1, read as the reverse complement.
TGGTAATAATCTTGATTCGCGTAATGACAGTGGTAGATTATGTGCCGATAAACGTCATATCAGGGGTGTAGCTGCTGATAATCCTGGTGCGCTGTCAAACCACAGTTCCCATGATGATTTGGGCGCTAAGTATTCGTCTGGAAATGATTCAGCTGCTAATAATTTCATGGAGAGGCGTGATGTACACAACGGAAGACCTAATAGCAGGCCCGTGCAGAAACAAGAAAACTTTGAAGAAGTAAAGAAAATGCGTTTTCATGGTAGAAATAGTCTCGTCGGCTCTGCGAAAGAGCTATGTGAACCCAGGGAACGAACTGACGGGAACAATACACAAAAGCAATGTACCAAAGGAATATCTAGGGACTTAATTGATTTGGGGAAAACTGAGTTTTTACAAATGCAAATGACTAGAGCTGATAATAATAATTGTCCCAGATTACCGCAACACAAGTATGACTATCCACATGTACTGCAAACAAATTATCACAAGTCAATACATAGAAGACATTTGTGTCATGAAGACGAGAGTAAAAGCCGTGAACAGGGACGCAATGAACACTGCTATGAAGGCAACAACCGCAGTGTTCATTCGGTACCTGATCCTGGACGGAGAACTTGGAGCAATAAGCAATCGGTTGGAAATGGAAAGCGACATTGTGTCAACACTTTAGGCGAGACCGAAAGAAAGCAACCTTCGGGAAGTGCTAAGCAAACAACAGTGGACGAAGCGCATAGTTCTCACTTCGTTACAGGGGCCTTACAAATGAGAAGTTGTACTAGAGATCCTTTAACGCATGGTTATGATTCTCTATATAGTCGCTCGATATATCATAGCTCTTTGAAATGTGCTCAAATTGATTCTGGTGCCAAACAGAATCGATCACCAGTGAACATGTGCTCGGTGAATCATGGAAGGTGTCAGGAAAAAGGGTTATTGCGGAGGGCAGTCGCTGACGAAAGGAAGCGTTCCACTGGGATGAAAGCGACGTCACGTTTTTCCATACGGCCAGGAGCTAATGATTCCAACAAGCCTCAGCGGTGCCATAGTCGTCATTCACCCTTCAGAGACACAAAACGTCATGATAGTCGCACAGCTAGTCGTAATCGTATTTCTGATGATAGCAATACCGGTTGTTCGGGTGGAACAAATGCATCCGGCCGCAGCGAAAAGCAATGTCATCAGCAGAAATCCCCAAGGAAAGATTCAGAGCAAATTGCGTCTAGGGCTAGTAGTAGCGCTACACCTCCCACAGATTCTTCCCGTTCGAATAGTAGAAATTGTCGTTCGTCGACTCCATCTAGCCGTCGCAAAGAACCACACAACAAAAAGCAGGGTATCGATGACAGGTTCCAGGCGGGATATTCAGTTCTGTCAGCGAAGCGGAAGCATAACGGTATCGGCGGTCAAGGATCGACACAGATGGATACATATAACTTTCAATTGTCCCGAAATTTTGTAGCATCGGAAACGCAACTTAATTCGAACCGCAAGAAAATACATGTTAAGAAACAGGACATGCGTCGTTCTAACAACGTTTCTGAATCAAATAGTGCGGCAGTGAAAGAGCGTAACACAAAGCTTCGAAAAATGGACGGTTTTTTGGATAAATTAAAGCGACAAAGGAAAGTGTGCAATACGGACGCCTTAGCTCCCAACTTACAGTAGATATTTTCTGGTGTTGACTGTATATACCTACCATCTGAACAGACATACCTCGGAGGAAGACAGGTACATATGTATATGCGCCTTTTTCCTGCTTACTTTTTGGGAACATTTCGTGTTTGTGTGCGCTAGTTTAAAGAATTATATATTGCAAATTTATGTTAGAAATTTGTACCACTACTGTTACATTTGTTGAGTGTTCTTGTGGCGTTTGAAACTTTTTATCAAATAAAATGACTTCATCCTTTTAGCTTGGAGGATGTTTGTGAAAAGGAGAAGTAAACAGTAGGCGGTATTACGCGAACTGCCGTATGAATGAAGATATACTCCATTTAATATGTCCTAATACATTGCAAAGTAGCTAAAATTTTTACCCTTTGCACCCCAATTTTTGCCAGAATTATCCGCTCATCTTGAGCTGGTGGGTATGCGGAGCCTGGACGGGTGGAGGCTAGGTGTGCGGAGCCTTCAGGGCTTGGGGGGGGTAAATACGGCATGAGGGGACTTCGAACCTTAGGGTGTTTACCCCATCTACACCTGTATTTTTGATATATATACAGTGATCATCAGACGTGACTGTCGCATGTTCAACGGACGAAAATGAAATAAACTTTATCTGCTACCCCATCTACACCTGTATTTTTGATATACAGTGATCATCAGACGTGACTGTCGCATGTTCAACGGACGAAAATGAAATAAACTTTATCTGCGGACAAATCTGTTATGTGACAGTAAACATTACCCACGCCTATCAACAATCCTATTTTGCCATTTCGGTTATAAATCAGTTGCCGAACGTTTTTGGTTAACTGTATTAATTCGGCGCAAAACTGTTCGCGAACAAACAGCAATAGGAAACCATCAAATTTGTGTGCACGAAAATTACCAAATTTTTGCGGACGAAAATCTATCGGATTGGATTAGGCTGGCTTTGTTGGCGAACAATGTGAGCTAAGCCCCATGACTGATTAGTTTGTGACGTTAGTATTACGTTAAATGTGTTCGGGAATAGAGACAAATACAAAGTAAAAGCTTACAGGCATGGTTTTCATTGCTAATTCAAGGTGTCATTTTTGGTACTTGTTTTTGATTTTGCCAATTTTCTGTTATCGCAAAATCGATGACATTTGTTTCGTAACAAGGGTTTGCGATTCGCTATCGGATATTAAAAAATAGAATGGTCGATGGGCACAGGTTAAGTTTAGTCGCACATTACGAATTTCGAACAGGTATCAAACAAATTGAAGACGCGCATTAAAATTCCGACGAGATCGCGAACATCTTTTGAGCAGAACAAATTTTTAGAACAAAATCGAACAAACGTCGAGCGCATATCGAACGTGGGACTGTGATTTAAGTTGAGTAATGCTGTACTTAGATTGAATATAGTTATCTGGAATAATGCTCATGTTGAGGTTCGAAGTTTTCTCCTTATACAACGTTTTAGTAAAATAGTTAATTTGCCAGATGATAATTAGCTAATTTGCCTGATTATATATATCTTTTAAAACGGTCTAGAACCATGATATGGAAACGTCCGAGCTAATAAAACGATTACTATCGTTGTGTTTACTAAAGTTTGTCGTATGTTATACGTTTAAACGTGAGTTGTTCTTCGCTCCCGTTGTGAGTTCCTTAAGGAACGGAGCAATAGCTCCCACATAGCTCAGTGGTTTGCGTACACAAGTTTCACCCGTACGTTACGGGTTCGATGCTTGGCGCAGACTTGATTTTATCAAACATTGCACGATAGACAAATTAATTCCTGCATGAAAGGGTTAAAGCTACATTTACCCTCTGAAGCTGTGCACCTTTCACCCCTTCTAACCGCGTAAAAATCAGCAAAAATTGTAGTGAACTTTGCTAAAATAGCGGAGAACCCCATGCCGACCGTCTATCCCCTAAGCCGACGCATCTCCTTTTGTATGACATGTATATATATACTAGTGGTCGAAATATTTTCGTATACATATGTGTATATATATTTTTTCTCGTCCAGGCGTTCTTTTGCGAACGTGAAGTTTAACGGATATTGTATTGAGCGTTATTTCTTTCGGTTATGTTTCACACCTGTGGTATTAAAGAATAACTTTTGTTTATGTGGATTCAGGGCGATAATTTCACTTTTTTGATAAGCGTTGGTGACACGTGGCAATGTTTCTGCGATATTACGTGAAAGCAATATTACAATATTGCCAGAAAATTTGCTTATGTTCTTTGTACTGGACAATTTTTGAGCTGTGCCAACCGGTTACTGCCATTAATCGCATATGATGTATTCGGTCGTAGATCTTTATAATAAATCGTTCAATTAATGACTTCGTGCATTGTGATTCAGGTATTGACATATTAAGAGCTGATCTGATGCCTTAAAATTGCGGCGTTGGCAATGTAGTTTTTATGTTTAGTTTCTGAGAATATCTTATGCAAATTCTGTCCTTGCTTGCTAGTTTTTTCGTCTTATGGGCTGCTGAAACGGAAACTTCCCTTGGTTGGTAATCGTCCATGACAAATTCTGTATACGCTTCTGCGCGAAAAGGTTTTTGTATCACAATAATGTGTCGTATTAATATGGAAATGTTTCTCAACCCTTTAGGCCCTGAATTAATTTGTACTTCGATCATCCACGAACAACTTTGGAACGCCGTCAACTATCGAACGCAATAACGCTTTGGTTAAAGTCTCGATCACTAAGTTTAGTGTTGGACATCGGTCGGCCGGAAAACTGCTACCCAACGACTTTCGGCTCGCTTGTAACAGTACGGCCGGCATATCTTTCCAGGGTTTTATTTTGTAAAAAAATTTCCGTGCTGAATGTACATGAAATGGTATTTATCCACTATGGCTATCCTTTTTAAGGATACCTGCTTGTACTTTATTATTCAGTATAGCTATAAACGATGATTGTTGTAATCGCTATCATGACATACTCTGATATCGGGTTAGCTGTGTTTCTTAATTTAAAAGACAACTTCGGATGCCCGCGTACTTTGTGTCTGCATGCATATATAATCTCAACGTTAATATAAAGCCGGTTTTGTGCCATATTTCCATTGAGATTTTTCCTGCTGTATTGGTGTTTTACAATGGGCCGCAGAGCAAAAACATAATCCACAGTGCTTCATGCGGAACGGAATCGCCTTTCATTCTCCCGCATGAAGGCATGTACAGCGTGTCTCATCCTATCAAGGATAATTACTTCGATAGTTTTGCAGGCAACGTCTGGGAATGATATTCTCCTGGAGATTTTTCAGTTTTGTCACTTTTTTTTGAAAAGGGGAATTAGTGCCAACGTTTTTAGATCAGAGAGATTTCCTCCTAAAGCCATCCTCTTTTGCAAGATGTAGAAATCACTCGGCCGCGGGAGCGCCTCCACCTTTCCAAATGCTGGCCGGAATACCGTATTCTGTGGTACTGCTAAGTTTCATTGCTGTGATAGCTTGTTCCACCTCTTTAAGAGGTGAAGGTTCGGTTGCTACATCCAGAAATACTTGACACGGCATTTGACTTGGTGACACCATATGCGCTTGTCGATTTCGACGTTTGGCGAAGTGTTCTTTGCATCAGTCGCATAGACGTTTGATAGTGTTGATAGCTGTTCTGTTCTCACTTTTATTACTGTGCACGCTGTACCGGAGATTCCGACTGCCCTTTTGAGCGTCTCGAACAGTTTATCGGAGTCCCCAATGCAAGTGCTTGATTCATTACGTCTGCCTGTTTCTTCCAATAGTATTCTTTATCCGTTGCGATTGATGCGACGATTTCGGTAGTAGGGTGGCTTCTGAGAGTTTCGTGCAGACCTTCGCTCGTCCACCAGATTTAACATCCTCAATGAGATCCTGTTACTTCGTCGGCAGCGAGTTCGACCAATCTCTTGTTTTGTGCTATTTTCCAGAGCTTCCTTCGCGGTGTGCCATAATATATGCAGAATATCTGCTTCTTAGCCGAGAGAGGCGAAGTGATTTTAGAGTTCGACCTAATAGTTGTTGCGGACATCTGGATCGAATAGTCGCTCGGTTCCAATTCGCCACTGCTTCTCACTGGATCTTGCTTGTGTGGATAGACGACGCTCTGATCACGTAAGCGATTGCAGACTGTGATCTGATTGAAGTGATGTTCCCCAGTAGATGTGACTTGATTGATGACCGACATCGTTGCTTGTGGCAGATTAAGCGATTTGTTTCTGTGTTTTACTGTCGTTAGATGCCCAAATTACAACATAACACAATACAAGGGTGTTAAAACTGCACGCAAGCATGCGGATCAGTAACGGTTGCGTGTATCGGGTACCCGCGGGTAACCCGTTTACCCGCGAGTTCAATATTTGAGCACGCGACCCGCGTACAGTTCTGTGTATACGTGCGTGGTGACCACACACTACAACCTTAGGGACAAAAGTATGCTCGCATAAATGTTCGCGGACTTGTACAGGCCTGGGTAAAGATATTGCAGCAAGCATTCAGGAAGACGTGTGCGAAATCTTTACATGTACTCGGATGATCACAGAACATTTATTATAATGTTTACAGAGTAAAAAAGCAATGGAGTAATTTTAATAACTTGGTCAGAAATTAACACCTCTGCAAGAAAATAATGTAACGTTCCAAGCGACCAATTGTCTAGGCAACAAATTGTCCAGCGACTAAGTATCTAAGCAAACAATTGTCGGGCTAAAACTATCTGCCTTCAGGTTGTCCGGTAACCGCTCAAACCACATTGACGAGCAGTCTAAAACTAGTGTCATATGTTCATGGACTAAGAAGTTAAATTCGACCAGTTTTGCTAAACAAGTCGTGAGCGATAATTTGATAAATAATGGGCAAGCGGAGCCGAATGATGTCAAAATTAATGATGCATCTTCCAAATTGCTGGGTGGGGCAGCTGCCCCCTCTCCCACTGTTCCTGGGTGCTTGGGTGAAGATAAAATATTACACAACTTTAGCATTCGGTTTTTGACATCTTCAGCGTTCTGTTTTATAGATGGAAGCAAAGCAAGCTTCTAAGCACCTGATTTTTTATATAAAGTTGTGGGGGAAATTTTATGTTTTGGCCTCAACAATGTGGTGCTAATGATTTTGTTCAATGTGGCCTTACGTTATACATAATATCGTTCCTTTAATTGCAGAATTTAATATTATATATTTCAATAATAAAACCCCCTTAATAGTGCTATGGAACATCCGATGGCATCTTCAGCACCGTCAGCAGCACATATACGAGCAAGTGCAGTGTCTATCGAAGTGTCACGCGATTTATGTATTCATAATATGTGCGAAATTGTCGATGAAATTACAAAATACATCATGTTCGCTAACGGTTACCTGAAAATGTCGTACCCTGAGTTGTACACTCAGTTCGTGCTCCAACATGGAAAGAATGCTATTTCGACGAGGACAGGTGTGTGTTTTATTTACAAGTATATAATAATTTTTCCATATGTTTTCCGAAGAGATTCAGAGATTTGTACGTACAGCTGTGACGACTTGCGATCACGTAGTTATGGACGAGTAAACTGCATCACGGCCGTGCAACTAAATTTGTGATTATACGTCCGTCCGGCTATGTTACAAACAATAAAATTGTTGCTTAGTTCTATATAATGTATGGTATGTTGCCGAAGATTGTACATGCTTTAAGTTTTGGTCACTTATTGCGATCACTAATTCGTACAGTTGAATTGGGTAGTCCTAAAATACTGTTACATATATAAAAAGGCAAGCTATGAGTAGCTAACGACTGACTACAATTTTAGATGTATAGTAAGAGAAATTTTACCGCTTTTAGCGCTGCAAAGAAAAATTTGGGGATATTTAGCCAAATATGGAAAAAAATTTTGTTAATTGTGATTAATTCTCTTAAGTACTTTTACTAAATCAGAGTTTATATCAAAAAGGTTAATGTCAGATAAGTTATACCACCCGGGCGCCTTTCTCGCTGAAGTAACATCACATGATGTTCATAAAACTTTAAGTAATCTTAGTCACTAGATTGATAGACCTCGGTTTATACTTGACGTCATATTGATACCGGTTTTACAGTAACAATATCACACATTGACGTATGTAAACTGCTCCATTCGTATGGTGCAATTAACTTCTAAACATAAAAGTATACTGCTTATATAATCAAACCTAACGGTCCCAGCGAATCACCTAGTTATTAAGCATTATGAATTTGGCGCGCCTGATAAGTAGACAACATAGTGATTCTTTAGCAGGAACACTGATTACTTATAGCAAATTTAATTATTCGTCCCAAGCGATTTCACTATAAGTGCACTCTACTATAGTACAACAATTTATGTGCAAACCGTCACAGGACAAAATAGTTTATATGACTTACAATCAGAATGTCCAAAATCAGTGAATATGGTGATATATTAACCGTCTACATAAAATCAGTTGCGAATTTACCTAAATGTTGTAATCGAAACTCAGTGATCGGAGTTTTTACTGAAGGCTCCAAGGGCAAGTCGTGAAAATTTCTTTTTGTCTCAGTCACTTATAACTCATTTTCAAGTGGATGGATTTCGACAAATTTTTTTATTCGATAGCAAAAGTGATGAGGATGTGCCCTTTAGCTGGATGCGACCCCATCATCAGGATCAAAATGATGAAAAACAGGTATTTAAGAGTTCGTTGGCAATTCTTGCAATACGGGTCTGTTTTAGCCCATACCTCGCGACACAGGCTTTGCATAGAAAACCCGAGACCGCCAACCAGAATCAGCTCATCGAGACTGCTCACCACGACTTATTGTGGAACGACTGCCTGTGCCGCTGAGTGGCCAATATGCGTCGTTGACCCTTTTCCATAAATAGAGATTTTTAAAGTTTCGGCATGTTATTACGTGTTTTTACCTTATAATGAGTGTTTGTTAGGTTGCCAAACACTGTGGATACGATGGTTTTGCTATCTAGTGCCAAATTTGACTACAATACGTATACATTTTCATGGGGTTTCAAGACTTTTACGGTCGACCAACCTGATTTCTAAAATGTTATGTAGTGAGTTTTTTGGTTATGTATTGCGTGCTGGGCACCGAGAATGGTGTATATAGGTTTTTCGGTAGGCTGTATTCGATGATTTTGCTATTTAGTGTCCAACACGAATATTTCCTACCTTTTCAGATGTTTTCAATGGGTTTGGGATCAATGAACCCAGTCGCCAGAATATAATGTGGTCTGTCTTCAGTATCTTAGTTATGTATTGCGTAAGGGCATGACGAATGTTCTATGAATAAGTTTTTCGGTACGACGGATACGATAGTTTGGTTATCTAGAGACTAGAAAGAATACTTTGTGCTTTTTCAGTTGTTTTCTGTGGGTTTATGGTGTACGAGGATTTAGGGTTTTCAACGGAATCGGGGTTACAGAGGGGTTTTAGTGTAGTATATACCCCAAACACAAAGCTGTTACAAGACATTGCGCAAAGTGGCCACCTGATGAAACCACGCTCGCTCGGTTGTTAGTTACTAGTGTGTAATTCCTCTGGAAGTAGTGCAAATGTTTGAACATGTTTCTCGAGCAGTGGTTAAATTGGTAAATCAAATAAACTGTTGCGATATTTAAGTATACCGTATTGTTGAAATCAGTTTACGATAATAATATTATGATGACCAGGGACCGTCGGCTTAAAGGGTGGTTGCAGCTGCATAATTTTTCTTCATAATTTTTTCAATTTTAGCAAATTTTCTCCTGTTCTTGGTAAAATTTTTACTAATTTTTGGTAATTTTTCCCATGTTTTTCAAATTTTCTCAAAATTTTGCTCCGACCTTCGGCAATCGGAAGGAGCGGAGGGTGCTGGGTCACAGGGGTTAAAATATGGGTTGCCGGGGTGTGACGCTTCGGGTTGTAACCCTGGTTAGCCTCTCTGTGGCACTTATATACATATGCATAATATGGTCTCAGCTGTCGGAGTAAAACGTATATTTCCGTGCTCGGGAGCGAAATTACGGCCAACTGAACCGGTTACCCACACTCAGCACTCAATCATAACGCAGTTGGGAAACATGATTTGGGGCTGGTGACTTTTATTTGACACGTACGAAATGTAGTTGTGGGTCCACTTTTGTATTTGCGCCGTTCCGATGATTTCTTTCCCAAATTTTCACAAAATCGACACGAATTGGAGATTTCGGCATTTAGACACCCAATATTTTAGGTTGTAACCCTTGCCAAACGCATCGGATCGAAAAATGAAAACCACAGAATCCTAACATCAAGATTTACAACTTTGCCGTTCAGCATTTTTATCAGAGCAGCCGTTTTCGAGCTATGAGACAAAGTTTAATAAATAACCAATAAAATCGAAATTTTTTAAATTTTTACAAAGCAAGTTTTTTATGGTTGTAGGCGACTGCATTTTAGTGGTATTTAACCCGTTAAACACGTTGGTTCCATTGTTTTAACCCCAGATGGGGTGGGTTATTAATCTTGAGGTACGGACACGGAGGAAGGTTTTGTAAATTTTGGCACCAAAAATAGTCAATTTTCCCACTTTTTCAATATATATGATGTATGTATGTGTTTAGAATGTGTATATAGGATTTCGTTGTTGCTGAATACGATAACAATAATTGTATTTGTGGTGTAAAGCAAGTTTTGAGGTTCTAGAACGTAATGATCACTCATCAAGTTACAATTTGTTAATATTCATGATTTATATATTTCAAAAGTATCCATTTTTTGGCCATTGGAAGAATAAATACAGTTCTTCGTGTTTGCTATATGACTAAAGTGACCGTAGCGTTGCCACTGAAGTGTTTCTTGTATAATTGCTATTGCGAATGTTCTCACGTTGGAGCTGACTTTCGAACGGCGAAATGGTCGCTAAGTGCAGAGTAGCTAAACCCGATCCGTTTCCCTCGCTTTGCGAGTTACTAGTCTGTTTTTATGATACGACTTATACGCCTATGTATGTAAATTTAGCGATTACAGCATGGTATCCGTGCCACGCTACTGGATAATTTAGCATCTTGTACCATGTATTTTTAATCGAATGCGAAATTGATACTATTTTTTGGATTGGGCGGCAGCTATGGAGAATTTTTAATTCCAGTTTCTTTAGAGATGTTCTTTTTCGATGCAGTTATTCAAGGCTAAATCCAGAAAACTCTCTATAAAACTGTTTATTACAGGTTCGAGTTTGTAATTCGGAACCAGCAATACACTGTTTTCCGACTTTAGTACAAATACAATCAAGCACGTTAAATTCGTTCTGTTTCGCAATTCAAGACTTTAGTGGTGGTAACGAAAACGAATATTATGATTACATCGCTTACAAGCGCAATATTGGATATGCTTTGCACGAATACCGGCGTAACTGGGTGAGATGCGGTACAAAACGGTACCTTTGAAGTTGCTAAGATCAAGAGTGCATTATAAGTTTGTGGAAGGGTATGACACTTGGTTATCGGGTTCTCTTATTGGTATTCTGGTATTTTGTTCTTTGGGGCTATAGAACACTCACCTTAGTGTTCTCATGGGTTTCAGTCAGAGATGGATCTGGGTCACTGTCTCATAACCCAGTGACCGACGGAAGGTGTGACCCAGTTCTCAACTGACCCAGCGACCCAGCCGAAATAGTGACCCATTTGATCCAGTGACCCATTTCTATCTCTGGTATCTGTCATGTTCACTCTGAAATAATGGAGGGCAATGTGCTCAATATGATTATCTCTATATTACACACTTTCCATTTTTCCTAAAAAAATTGGCACCACGTATACCCTAATTTTCTTCCACATACGTGTGGATTCTTTGCCAGCGACGTAGCGCTGCCCAGGCTGAACCACGAGGAGGTGATCCACTCACAGCCCACCGCCCAACCAGCCACCCAAACATATGCAGACCTTGGCCATAAAAGTGTTAAATTCAGAATTTTTAGAACCATTCTGTCTGATTGAAATAGTGTCAGCGATAGTAACTAGCAACATGTAAATTAACGAAATAATCGAAATTAAACAAATCTTTTGTAGTTACGATGGGGTGCTAAATGTGTGCGGTAGCGTAATGTTAGGTCGGCTACTGTAAAATAACGCCCAGTCAAGACATTTGTCTATTGCGGCTGCGTTAAATACTATGCCGTCTATCGGAACTGACCCCAGCCAAGGGAAGTCCTACGTACGGCTACGTAACGCATCTGCGATCGTACTAGCGCCCAGTGAAGGGAACTGCTACATACGGTTGGCATGCATCTGCTATCGTAACAGCGCCCTGTCAAGGAACTGCTATGTACGACTGCGTTAAACGCAATGAGTGCTATTGTTGCTGCGCCCAACGAAGGGAACTGTACATGCGGCTGTGTATGCATCTGCTATCATAACAACGCCCAGTAACCCATCATATCTGGAACCGGTATTTCTGTGCTCTCCACCAAGACAATGTGTTGAACACAGTTGATCTGCTGCCCTGCGAGTCATATGGACCGACTAGACATTCGTACCGACGCAATTCTGCTGAAATCATTTGTTGAAATTCCACTTCTGATGCGGGAGCAACGAGTTGGGTTTGCTGCGATACTGAGAAAAGGAACTGTTCAAATATATCGGGTTTAGCCATTTGGAAGTTGTTGGAGTACAGTCTTCCACGGTTATATGCAAGCGTTGTATAACCGCTTCAGCGATACCTGCTGATTTGTACAGCTATTCTACATCGTTATATACATTATGCTACATAGTCTGAACTTACAATAAACAGGCTTTTTACACAAATTTTTTAATATTTATGTTTCAGTATTAACACCGCCGAAACAGCTTACCGGAAAGCAACGTGATAAAAATCGTGCTAACGAACGTGTGCGGCAATTTCTTGACGATTATTCTAACCTGCAGCTTGTTTTGAGGGAAATATTTCGTAGATCAAATAAAGATGGCGTTATCGACGAAATAGTTTTGATATTCGGATCAAACCCAGCAACACCGCGGGAAGTGTATAGTATTCGGGCGCCGCACTGTCTCCGAACTCAATTATCGCACGACGACTGCTCCAATATCGGATCCGACAGTGAAAAAGTATCGTGCAAAATTGGTCCATTTACTGACGATCAGCTACGTGCTCTAAAGAGGCAGTTATTCACCAAGGAAGTGTGTGAGTATTCCCAACAATCACAGCCGCAGGCTGGAGTTACTAAGTTAAAAATGTGGTTTCGAGTAAAAGCTGCTCGATCGCTCGTACTACCTCAATCGTGCGGGGGTCTGCTTTTGCCACGATTAACGCTTGCTGTCAATTTGAAACGATCTAGCAAGTGTATCAAATCCATAATAATTGATAAAAATGTCAATTCTGTAGCTGAAAACGAAGACGCGGGATTGAAAATAGCAGCACATAAGCTAAAAATCGATCATTTCGAAAGTGCTGAAACTTCCTTTGCCAGAAAATGTGCAAACCGTACTTTCATAAAGACAACTGGTTCTCTTGCTGGCGATGGCGCTCTTGCTCCTAGTATAACGATAATCGACATGAATAAACTGAAAATACTTTCTGCGACGTCTGAAAAGGAACAAAGCTATGACCATAAACTTATGTCGCCAGGTGGCAATCCTAACATTCCAGTTGTATCGTTTCCGAACGGTAGCTTCGTGAGACATAATCAAAAACTAGTCGGTTTTGGACCGAAACGCGTTTTAAACGATCGAAACTTTGGAAACTCTTATAATTTCAGTGCACAAATTGATCAAGAGAATAGGAATAGTTGTGCTGTCGGGCTTAACTGTAGCAATAGTACATCAGAAACTGAGGGTAGCAACGGTGATAAAAATATGCGCCCGCAGTCTTATATTTGGTTTCAGTATCACAAGCCGCTGGACTTTTCCTTAGTTAGCTAAGATTCCGATTGTACAACTTAACAAGTATATACCTATTAACTGTGGATCGGTGGGGCTATAATATTGATATAGTTATTATGCAACAGTAAACTAATCTCACGCCCGATAACCATTGTATTTTCTTATTTCGGTTGAAAAGCTATTAGCGAACATTTGTGGTGCATCGCAAATCATCACAAAACTATTCGGTAACACATAACTCTGCGGTAGAAATCCGGCCAAATTAAGTTCGCCAAAATTCAACAAAAATTGCCGAATTTTTGCGAACGAAAATCTACCTGACTTGAATTATGTTGGCTTTGTTCACGAGCACCGTGAGCTAACTTGCTGGACAGATAATTTTCTGATTTCCGTATTACGTTAAATTTGGTCGCGAACAGTCGCATATACAAACGAAAAGTTGATAGGCATTAGATAATCGTTTTCCTGAAAATTGAAAATCTTCAAAACTTTATTCGAACACAAAATGGAATTTATTAGTACTTGTTTCTGATTTTGTCAATTTTCTGTTAGGGAAAAGGGATGAAATTTCCGCATCTTTGCCGTAGCCGCTTGCGATTCGCTATCCACTACTACAAAATAGGATGGTCCATGGGCGCAGGTTAAGTATACTCGCGCATTATGGATTTACTTTGTTTGTCAGTCCAGCATTCCATATGATAATTCACGCGGTGAATTTAATATTTACATACCTATTTTTGACAATCGTCCTTATCCGTATCTCTCGTTAAGCAGCGGTTTTGATTTTAGGATTTTTTCCTATTTTACAGTGATTATTCGGACGAATATTGAAACATCACGGAGGACTTATTTATACCGTTAGTTTGTTGTTGAAGTTCACAGGAAACTGATTTGGCGTCTTATACTTTATGTGTTTGTTTAAAATCTGAAAGCCAAAAATTAATGTGTAAATATGGAGCAGAGACATTCAGCGTCGAATTTTTGTCATTTGATTCTTCATATATTTTTTGACAAACCGGCTCGAATAATTACTTTGAAAAATCTAATTAGGATTTCTCGTAATTGGTGGTGACTTGAAACGACTTCACTAATCTGGATCAGTTTTCCTGAACAATTGAAACATAGCGAGCGAAGCGAGCTGAGCTTCCACTGAGGATGCTAGGAGGAAAATCTTGAAAATTTGTATTTTTTGCATGTTTCTGTTACGCATAACTAACTCATTTTCTAGTGGATGGGTTTCGATAATTTTTTATTACATAGCAAAAATGATGAGGATGTACCTTTAGTTACAAGCGATCAGGTCCTACTCCATCTTCAGGGTCAAATGGCAAAAACTGGTTTATAAAGGTTCGTTGCCAGATCTAGCCATGGTTGCGTACCAATATTTCGTGACGAATATCTCGTGACTTGAGCGTAAGAGACCTAATTGCCTGGTGACTTGAAACGACTTCACTAATGTGGATCAGTTTTCCTGAACAATTGAAACATAGCGAGCGAAGCGAGCTGAGCTTCCACTGAGGATGCTAGGAGGAAAATCTTAAAATTTGTATTTTTTGCATGTTTCTGTTACGCATAACTAACTCATTTTCGAGCGGATGGGTTTCGATAATTTTTTTATTACATAGCAAATATGATGAGGATGTACCTTTAGTTACAAGCGATCAGGTCCTACTCCATCTTCAGGGTCAAATGGCAAAAACAGGTTTTTTAAAGGTTCGTTGCCAAATTTAGCCATGGTTGGGTACCAATATTTCGTAACGAATATCTCGTGACTTGAGCCTCGCATCGAAAAAAGTGATCGTGCAGAATCATCTCATCGGATCTGCAATTTTACTGACCACAAGTTTTTTTGTGGGACACCTTCCTGGGTCGCTCTAGCCTTGAATATGATTGGTTGCCATTTGCCAGATATATTGATTTTTCATATTTCAGCATTGCTTGTATTTACCTTACAACGAGTGTTTATTAGTCTATAACACGTGTTGAACACTATGTTTGGTTATCTAGAGTCCAGCACGAATATATACTTCTAGCCTTTTCAGATATTTTCAGTGGGTTATGGTCAATAAACCCGGTTGCCAGAAGATGGTTTGTCTGCAGCATCTTGGTCATGTTTTGTGTACAGAGTATGAAATATATTCTATCTATAGGTTTTTGGGCACACTGGAAAAATGGTTTGGTTACTTGAAAATAGCACGAATAGTTCTTGCTTATTCAGTTATTTTCGACGAGGATGGTTTTAAACGAGCTACAGAGATTTTAGCGTAGTATATACATTAAACACTAGGCCTGTCACAAGTGATTACACAAAACGACCACTTGACGAAACTATGGTCGGTGCGTTTCACCCTCGCTTGGGAGATAATAGTATATTCCTGTTTGCCGTACTTGCAAGTTGCAAGGGTGTCTAGCAGGTGTGTCATGCTGTAATGTGTGTATTATTGAGAAATGGGGGATGATTGATTATTTCCAGTAAACGTTTATTCTAAAATTCGCTGATGTCGCCCACTTATTGGTAAATAATGTCAATACATTTGGCCCATGAGTTTTGCGTGAGACAATTGTCGATTTTGTAGCTGTCGCTTAAAAATCTTTTTAATACCCTGTTGAAATGAGAGAATTAGAGCCAGTTTACCCAGAATTACTCTTTCGGATAAATATTTTTACTGACAGTTTTGTGTCAAATTTGTGATTTTATACTTCATTGGTATAATAAACTACAACGTGTACAATTTTTGAGGCCGTATAAGGGAATTTTGTGCTTATTGCACTCAAATGGAAACAATATAATCTGAAACTCAAGACACGTTTAGAAACATTTGTTACTCACATTTGGTCGGACCTATTGCTTTAAAATTCACGATTATAATGATAAAAATGTATGCTTAAACAAACTTAAACGATATATCTTCTGTATATGTAATATATCTACAAATGCATAGATGTATTTATGCTTACAAACTCACAGGACATATTTTCTGTATATGTAATGTACCTACAAATGCATGCATGTATTTATGTATATATTTTCCATAATTGCAATCTCAATAAAATTTTACGACCGATAAAAATGATTTGAGGTTTACTGGATCATTAGATTAGAGCAATGATACAAACCCTAATCAGTTAACCACAAACAATTAGTTCAGGAACACCACGAAACAAGTACACGTTAAATCAATATATAACTTTATACTAGACCAAAGCAGTGGTCGGATTATTTCGCGCGAAGGTACAAGGGACTACATGAAAATCGTGATTTTGGCCAATTAAATTGTTTCCACCGCTTATTTCGCACTAGACATCTAGGCATTGATTTTTTCAATTTTTTAGGTATATAAAATTATATATTTATCGAGAAACTAGTTCTACCGCTGGGAACCCAAAAATACCGAAAAATCGCATTTTTAAAATTTTTCTGAAATGTCGAGGCCTTGCACGCTGAAAACAAACTGGTATCACTCTTCGTTTCATCGCTGCAGAGTCGGTAAATCGGATCGCATGTGCGCGAATATGATGGAACATTTAGGAGCAGAAGTAAAATGCATGCCAAGCCGTTCTGGATTAGGCATGGCATCCGGTAGCAAATCCTGACATAGTTAACTGTGTACCCGGGTGCCCGACATTAGCTTTGGCAGTTCTCGTAATCGCAGTGTCTACTCAAATTTACGTATCTTCGACGTTCGAATTAGGTACACAGGTCTTTGATAGGTTGCAATGCCCTCGAGCTAAGAGAAATATCCTGCCTAGCTAGATGTTGTTCTAAGAGCTTAGATTGGAATGTAAGCTTTCTCTAGCTTGTTCGCTACATGATTTATTGCTGACAAAAATCGAGTGTTCATGATAAATTCCTATTATTCATCCTTTTGTTATTTGCTTTTATTGTATATGTACATCCGCAGTAGGCAACTAATAATAATACCTAATATTTTCCTATAGGTATTTACCAGGAAGAATTCACACACACTGAAGGAAATGTTTCCTTGTGATAATAAGGAATATTTTCCTAACTACATTAGGGAGGAGAAAACTTTCAAATATATAGGAAATTATTCCTTTTCAAATATATACTGATATAATTAGTTTGCGCGTGTGTTGTTTGCGGCCTTTGTGACGTTCTTTTAGGAACCCAGCAACATCTCTTAGATAGCAAAATGGCTAATGCAAAAAGATCCTACTCATACGATCCAGGTTCAATTCTCCGGTGTAGCCATAGTTTGAAATTCAAGTTATCATTTATGTGAGAAAGGGTTAATGCTGAGAATTATATCTGCCGAGAAGGTTGACTTAATGGATTGTAAATCCAAACCATATATGTCGAAGCAGGGTTCAGGTCTCGGAACCTTTCCCCGGGACCCTGCCCCCCTCCAACCCGGATCGTAACATTATTTACTACTTATCAATCATGGAAGCCATTAAACTTGGTTAGGGACTGTGAATATACATTCCAGTACTGTGAGCTACACGAGATACACGCTATCAAGCTTTTAACATAAACAATGAAGCGAGAATATATACATTGTGTCAAGTTTGTCCTTAAGTTAAAACGACAACTAATTTTTACGGCAGAAATAAAATAAAATAAAAATTTACGGCAAATAAAACGGCAGAAAATAAATTCCACATAACATTCAAAATACCTAACATGGGTTAGCCGACTGCGGTATTCAGGTACCCTGGTGGTAGTGCCCATGCTTATTCTCGATATACTAACCCTTAGCTTTAGTCTAGCCTTCGTATCTTAAATGTCACTTAGACAAAGCTTAAGTCGGAGGATACCGCTCTCCGACCCCCGCCCGCTCTCCTTAAGCTGTTGCTTTTTCCAGCGACATGACTACCGGCCCCTAAAGGTGACACGGACCATACCGCTTATGCATCCCGTTACCATTGTAAGGCCGAAAAGTTGGGCAAACGAAGATCATTACCGGCCTGCATTATACAGCGTGTAATTAGGTTTCAGTATAAGAATATTTGTAGTTGTATTCGAAGTCGCCCGTGTTTGTGTAATAACCGGTGACGCAGCTGCATGGCGCAACTTCCTAACACCATGCCCATACGACCCCGGCTATCGTAACCTCAAGGGTGGACCGTGAGTACCAGATTTTGAACCTATTCTTGGTCAGACCCAAGAAGCTACGCAGCTTAGCAGGCCAAAGGCGCGCTTCACTGGGTGTGTTCGGATCCCGCCCGAAGGGTTGCGCACGTGTCTAGTATCAGGTATGATTTCTGAGGTCCCCCAGGGAGGCTAGCACCGACACCTGCTCGCAGGTCATGGAGCTTAGCCGCTATTCCCTATCTTAGACTCATCGGAAGTTGTTAAGATCTAGTTTAGCGTAGTGAGTTTTGAAATAGAATGTGAAAAAGTCCATAGAAATTCGAAGCTCAAGACGATTTGCCTAGTTAAAATCGCGGTATGCTCCGTGTTAGAGCATTGACTTATGTGGCCCCCACAGGGTTCCGACGAGCCCTGAATGTTTAGTGTCGGATTATCAATGGCGTGGCCTGCACTTATCAGTAAATTCTAAGCAGGTGCACTGGTACTTGGACCAGTGAAGATTTTAACTCATTTAGATCGAGTGTGTTCCTAACAAATTTTGAGTATCGGTCATTCCTTAATAAAATTTTGCTCGTGTTACATGGTAATTTCCTGAGAGCGTAAATAGCAGTGACAGAAGGCTCTGCCCGCCAGTGCTTGTGACATTCTCGCCCACAAGCCGTGACGGGTAGCACCTGCTCGTCCGAGCGGACAAACCAGAAAAGAAAGCTTCTATCAACTCGGTGAAAACAAGGCGGTACTCGGTGTTTCAAGATACAACGTTTATTCACAAAGTTCAATGATTATCGGAGGGACGAGTGTTCCTAACAGCCTAGTAGTATCGTGTTGTAGTCGTTACAGTTCGGCACGGTATGGCGGCACGGGGCATTAAAAGAAGAACGGGAGAGGAGCGTGCAGATATTCGCCAAGTTGCGAACTAGGGGCGGTTATCCCTGCTTCGGCTCAGTTTTAGCGAACTACTCAGCTATGCAGCGCACTAAACAGGGGCCCTAGAGTGCTTCAGAAAACGCTCCTGCAGGCGAGTCGCTCTGGGCGACGACTACCTAAGCGGGGCTGAGGGAAAACGATATTCGGGGCTGGTTACGCGAGCTCTACAGCATGGTCGGAACACTGCTCAAACAATATTACCTACAACATCTGATGAGGGGCATTTAATCGCCTGTCCTAAAACTACTCTGGCACTGGTGCCTATAAATGCTTCCATCCTATAGTATTTGACGACAGTTTCTACCTAAACGTACGACTGACCGAACGACGAAAACGGGGGGGGGCAAAAGAAATGGAAAAATGGAACCGTTTACTTCAATTCAAGCCGACGGGGTATGGTCGGGGTTGCAACTCAGCGTGAGGTATCCTTTTAAACGACTCGCGGGACAATCGTCCAGCCGGTTGATTCTCCCTTAATTTTGGTAGCCAGTTACTTCCGCTCTGATTTTGATGTTGGGTTTTGGGCGGAGCGGCGAGCCCCTTTTCTGACGGACTACGCCTATCCAAAGGCTATGTTAGCCTCATTTCCTACCTATGGGAGTCATTTGGGTTACTCGGGGCCCTGGGCAATCGGCCCGGGACGCATTTGGGTCCTTTGTTCCTTTCTTTGGTTGTTGGTCCTTTGACTCTCCCTAACGCCTATCTTTCTTCTTATTACACTGCAATGTTGCAGTGTTTAAACTGCACTGTAGTGCAGTTGAGTTATCACCAACGTAATAGTAAACGTTGGTGTGTTCCTATAGCTGAATGGTTAAGACATGTAAAAACTGCAGCGGACTTGAATTCTCCGTGCAGGTTCAACTCTCTAACTGGGAAAATAGTACTGGCTGATACTGAAACTGTAGAGAAAGGGAAACTGAGCATACGTAGTACATAGCGTAACGGGCACTCAAGATAAATAGTGAAACCTGGTTAAACTCAACGATCAACTCGCTCTAAAAATAAAAAGGGGTTTTGCACCCGCCCGGTTTGGGGCCGAAATGGCCAGGGCGAGGAAGTAAGTTTTCTTTATTTTGAGAAAGTACTAAAATTTTATTTGAAGGCGGGGACACAATGTGTTTCTCCCGCAACGGTGGTCTCCAGTAAAGGTTCAGGGACCGAGTTTTGATTTTGTCTCCTTTTGGCAATGGTCCCTAGGGAAAACCATTGCGAATCGCAGTAGCTGACGCTGGTAAACTTAGTTGTTTTGGTAGCATTTTTATTGAGGTGCAAAACTGGCGTATTACCGCCAAACGATGCCCCATCGACACCGTCTGTTCGAGTTCGTCTAAATTTTGCTCAGCTGGGGGCGAGTTTCCCCCAGCTCATTTTGGTCACGCGGGGACAAGGGGATACCCACAGATCTTCCGGTCAGTCGCCCTAATTATATTAACGTACACCAAAATGTCCACTGAGTAAGTCGTCCATGTGCTCTAAGATCAAATTCGAACACCTGAGTAAAATGATTTTGAGACAACATTCGGTGAAAGCAGCAAAGACCTTAAACTCACGTTAGTGTGCCTAGAAATTTGCTTTGTCTTTTATGATCCCAAATTTTCTTAACTCGATAAAATTAAAAGAAATTTTCGGGGCTTCCTAAAGCCCAACGGAGGCTAGCCCTCCGTCCCTAATCTGCGGTTCTGTCCAAGCCCAAACACGGCATGAGCGTTGAACGATCAATTAAGCTGCAAATTTGGAAATCCGTCAAAGCAAACCATTGAACAAGACCTTATTTTGTGGTATGCACGTTCAAAAATTTTACCGTGGTCGGCTCAGGAAAATTCGTTAGTCCTAACTCAAAGGAAGCAAGCCATGTAAAAACTTGGACGAGAGGCGTCCAATTTGTTGTACCTTACCTAAGACCACGGGGAACCAGCAAGACTTCGAATTAGTTTGATCAGTCCTCACTGCACTCCGCACTAATATGCCTTAAATCGCCTATTGCCTCCTACGTCGGAACTCGATTCTCGAAGTTGATTCCAGTTAGGATCGTGTGTAGCTTTTCTGAGGGGACGGGGTGGGTGAAACCTGAACGCGATTGATTCTACTTAAGGGCAAGGGAATATGCTACGTTCATGAACTATTTAAGAGAATGGCCTGTTACTCTTCATTCGGCAGGGAAACTAAACCCCTGCGTCCACTAAGCCTTCGAGCACTTACGAACTTTGATCCCTGGGGCAGCACCAGCTGAACCCCCTTCGCGAGGTATACACCTACGCGGAAACCTTTGTCCATCGAATCGATCCGAAGCAAAAGCGAAAAGCCACAGAAAGCAGAGCCATATGAAAACTAAACACAGAGAATGGTGCATCGGAGCCGGTCAGTAGAGTCGACCGAACTCCGCGCTGTCGAAGTCCAACTGATTCGTATTTTCTGAGTGTTGCTCGTAAGCTCGAAATTTTCAGCCGTACTTTGGGATAGCGATTTTGTCGCCGTCCAATCGTCGTTGGTCGGGCA
This sequence comes from Trileptium ribeirensis, assembly GCA_030248225.1. NCBI lineage: Eukaryota > Metazoa > Nematoda > Enoplea > Enoplida > Thoracostomopsidae > Trileptium > Trileptium ribeirensis. Next base: position 927 of record JASANE010005227.1, on the reverse strand, counting down.
ACGCCCATTGTTCTTGGGTTTTAGTTCAGTGTCCAATTGGGGACACTTCCGGAAAATAGAATCTTGACGGCTACCGTAAACCGTCGATGTCCTTAGAGAGAGTCGGCTTCAATTAAGTTTGCCGACTTTAAGTTCTAATCTTCCGAGTACTCGGAAGTTGACCATCTGTGATTTTCGTCCAAATTTTCCCAAGAAAAGCAAAATTTGAAGTCCCAATTTCCCGTCCTCATCGCCGGATGTCCAGCGAAATCAGATCCTATCCTAACAAAATTTGAACTCTTTCCGGTCCCAGCCTAACTTAAACTATTACAAATACTTTTGGGTCACGCAATTTCCTTCTTCAGCCCCAATTAGCGTGACAATCTGCTCATAATTTTGACTGTTTGTTCTTCCCAGCCCATCCCGAGTCGGCAAACATCAACTCAGCCTTTGTTGTCCTCGACTTGCCGACATCCTAATTAAGCTAATTCGACTCTAGCAGATGACCCTCGTACACGAGGACATCCAAAAAACTTCGAAAGAAATCGAGCTTGTTCGAAATTTCCATGTGACTGCCTGTGCTCAAACGGGGGAACCGGCGACGCGAAAACGTCCGTCTCGGGGTCAGAGACGGGGCAGACCTTAACGTACTCCTAATTGCTCAGGGGCCCTGCTCCAAGGCCCCTAGGGTCCGCGGGAGGGCCCGAAAGTCGCCCCCCCGTTCGTCTTATTCGTTCATCTTTTGTCCGTCCGTAAAACTCTGAAATTTAGTGAATTTTAGTGTACGATGTCCTCGTCCGTCCGTTTTTTCTGTGTCCCCATATATAGTCACGTACATATATATATATATATATATATATATATATATATATATATATACATATAGATACTCATTGAAGACACACGAACACATATAAAAACAAACACAACACACACTAGACATGTCGG
>JASANE010005226.1:0-136335 GCA_030248225.1 Trileptium ribeirensis | reverse complement strand
CACACTTTCGCTTGTCTCCAGTCGCCTTCCTTCACTACACATACGTTTGTTACATGTTCTTCTGTAGGAAACTTGAAATTATTGGTTTATATGATTCTAAGAGAAAATAATAGATAGAAGTAGAATTCTAAAACAGGGGCTTTCCTAGTCATTAAAAGGTTTGCTTCTGGCTTCTTCACCATCATAATCCCACAAACGAACTAACACGCCCATATAGTCTGCTGCATCCTCCGCCGTCCATCCATCGTCCACAAGTGACACTGCGCTATCCGCGAAAATCACAAAATATAATGCTATAGATTCGCCTTGCTAACTTAGCGTCGGAGCCGGACAGTAAAGTCGTCAGAACTCAGCGCTGCCGAAATGTCAACTTACTCGAAGCTTCTTTGATGCCGGTCTCCGACCAAACGGAAACCGTTTAATTAAGACCGGGGTTTCGCTCTTTTCTTGATTCTGCCAGTTAGATTTTAAAAATTAGGACTGCTACCATAAACCCGTGGCGGTCCCAACCAAAGGGAGTTCCTTAGATTCCTTTAGGTTAGCGGTAATTAGTACGCTCGTTAAGTTTTACGAGCGTCGTCTACGGGGGTCCAAATTTTACAATCCCTTCCCTCGTCCCCATCTTACGTCAGCACACTAGTAAATTTCCTCGCCGAATTGTCCCTATTCTTCAGACACCTAAATCCTTAAATACTGACCTAATTAAAAACTACCATTTCGTTTACCTCTACGCCAGGGAGTAACCGGAATTCCGGTTCCGGGTCCGGCGAAAATCGTGTTCCGGTTGCGGTTCCGGCAAAGGGCAAAAACCATACCGGAACCGGAATTCCGGTTTAAAAAGTTTGTTTGAAATTTTCCACGTTTTTTGCTTCATCTGTGATCCAAACATATGTAATATATATTATACAATGATGAAGCTCCAATACAACCAAGCAAAAGAAAAGATTAACTAAGCAATTTGACGTTTGAAACGTAAGTAGGGCACATAATTTCAGTTGGACTTCTTCATAATAACCTGCAGGAGTTTGTTAACAAATCAAAGCCACGTCGATGCTTGTAGCAGCTATTTTACACATCCAGAAGTCCGTGGGGTACCTTTCATTTAAACCGGTCCAACTCGGTAACAGAGTATGGCTAACGCAGAAGTACTTAGGATATGCTTGGCTAACATAAATTGCTTCAAGAACCCGCCAATGCGCTTGTAAACTTGGTAAATCAGTCTAAATTGAAGTAAACTAACGTTATCTGCAACGCAGCTAGAAACTGCTTTCTTGGCAAAGAACTGTATTTATTGAAACTGTGCGAGCAGCATCACAGTGTGTCTTATTTATAGCATTCTGATTAGAAAGTTATCATCATTATCATCTAACTTACGGGCACTGTTTGTCCAAAACTTATGGGCACTAGCCTAAACAGTGTCCCTGACCACTGATCATAAAATTACCTTCTATCTATTATTTTCTCTTAGAATCATATAAACCAATAATTTCAAGCTTCCTACAGAAGAACATGTAACAGACGAATGTGCAAGTGAAGGAGGTGATGAAGACAGAAGTGAAGTGCTATTTACGCTCCAAGCTTTGTAAGCATATTCGATTTGACGCAGTATACGCAATGGTGTATAGTGGGAGACATTTTTTGCTCTGGGTGTCCAAAAATCGACATATTTGATCAATAAATATACATTATTAGATTCCTCAGTCTCTTTAAAGTTTCAGAAAGGCAATAATACCATCGCAATACATTAAGTTTAATGTAAAAGTTATTTATAATACATTTTAAATCCACTATACCTTGATTTCTTCCTTCATCCGTTTTACTATATTATATAAATTTCGAAGACCAAGTTCCGGATCCGGATTAAATGGACGGTTCCGGTTGCGGCAAATTTCGGTTCTGGTTATTCCCTGCTCTACTCGTCGAATTAATCTGCAAATTGTATAATAACAGTAACCTTATTAAATTTATTAATATTACTAAAAGATTACTTAATAAAATTTATTTATTAAAATATATTTAATATATAAATAACAAATTTAAGCGTTACCTATATATCTTTTATTTTATACGTAAGGAATTAATGTTAATTTATTATATAATATTTACCTCATAGAGATATAAATAACCCATATCTTAATATAAAAATTATAATTGCAATATTGACTTAATATATTAATAAACTATATTTTAATATCAACGCTATAACTACAATATTTACTTAATAAATATGTTGAATTTAATTTTACATTATAATTATAGAATACTTACATACTTACTACTTATACTTACAATGTGTACTTGCTACATATATACAAATACGGCGCCGGCGTGACGGTACCACTTAAACATAATACCTGTTTCCGAAAAACACAAAAGAAAGAAAACAAACACTGGAGGGGGACACGCGAAAAGGCTCCTAATTCCTTACCCAGGGAGCCAGTCGGTGCATCGTCCTCGGACTCAGCTCCTCAGGCCGATAATTTTGATTGCCGATACCACTGGGGTAAGACGAAGAAGGGGAAACCTGGATCTCATGTGAGCCATTCCACGTTTACGGTAGGAAAATCGAAGGTTTCAGTCGCCTTATACGGCCTGGGGTTGTATTGTGGGGACCATTGCTTTACATTTTTGGATCCAGTTCAATGTGGGGAACACGACGTTGGGTGACATGGCCATCGGGAAAATTTCCGTAATTTTCATGGAGGTACTATACCCAAGTTGGGCACAGCGGGTTCATACCGGGCTCGAATTAAATTCTAGAGTCCGGAGAACCTTACTATAATATTATATCGATTTATACTAAGTAACTAATAAAATAATTATTTCTAACTCATACCACAATACCCAAATTTCAAGATGAGATCAGTTATTCCTCGATAATTCCGTGAATGTTGAACGGATTACAGGGCCGGTCTCATTGGAAAAACCGAAAAGTTTTGTGCCAGAAATATCTGGCCCGCTTCTACAATTTCTCAGCCTTTCCGGAGTTATGGTCTGGAACAGCGATGACCCTCAATTTCGAGGATTCGAAATTGTCATTTTATAAAATTTTTTTGACTGATAAGTTTTTGTTTTGTGTGTAAAACTTGAACACTGTGGGAATTTGAAAAGTCATTTTTCCTATATAAAGTTTTTTACATTTTCGTAAATATGTTATTCGCTGCACTACGGACAGCCAGTGCTCAGCTCACTTTTCGAAAGGTAGGGACGGTCGGAGCGGGTTCCTCAAACATTGCACTTCATCAGATTTTTACTCTAGCATTGCCTAAATTCTATCAATTCTTGGTCACTCTCATCAATTCTCTATTTACCGCAAAGACAAATTTACAGAATCAGCTCAGCTACAACTTTGTTGTTTACGACATTTTTGTGGGACCACATCCTGGCCCGATGTGGGGCCAAAATATTGTTCATCGATCTTTTGCCAGAAATAGCAATTTTAAGTTTTGGGGATGCTATTGTATGTTTTTACTTTACAATGAGTGCCTATTCGGTTATCAAATAAGGGGGATCCGATGGATTTGCTATCTAGAGACAAACTTGACGATATTATACCTTTTCAAGGTATTTCAAGGGTTTTACGGTCGACGAACCCGATTACCAAAATGTAGTTAGTTCTTATTTGTTGGTTGTGTATTGCGTGCAGGACACCAAGAATGGTATATATAAGTTGTAGGTACGCTGAATTCGATGATTTCGTTATTTAGAGTCCAGCACGAACAGTTTGTGCCTTATCAGATGTTTTCAATGGGTTTATGGTCAATGAACCCCATCGCCAGAATATGTAGCCTGTCTACAGTATCTTAATTTGTATTGCGGACAGGGCATGAAAATTGTGCTATGAATAGGGTTTTTCGTACGCTGGATGCTTTGGTTTGGTTATCTTGACTATAGCACGAATATTTGTGCGTTTTCAATTATTCTCGATGGGTTTAGGCTGGACGAGGTTTTAGGGTTTTTAACGGGATCAGGGTTACAGATTATGCTAGTGTAGAATATACATCAAACACAACGCCTGTTACAACTGCTTACACAAATTGACCATTTGATGAAACTAGTCCCGGTACATTTCACCTTCGCTTGCGAGTTACTAGTTATATCGATTAAGATTAATGTAATTGCTGTGTAATGAAAATGTACCCAACGTAACACTCTGCAAGTTAATAAAGTCGGTTTTACCTTCAAAAAGTTCTTTAAGGCATGTTTTCTGACTTCTGCGTTCGCTGAAAATTTTGCCAATGTGAATGAACGGGGGTGGGCTGGTTCGGAAATGGGGGCGCCTAATTTTGCCCGGGGGCGTCAACTGGGGGGCGTGCTAGCTTAAACTCGGGGGCGAACTGCGGTAGTTGAAATTTAAAAATTTTCAAAATTTAATATTTTTCAGCTAAAAACGCTAAAATTCTTAATAAATAGGCTCAGAAACGGTGCAAGAACGTTTTTATTGACGTTAAAAGCAACTTTTCAACCAAATTGTTTTCGGAAATTAGTCAAACTTTTAACTTCGAAAAAGGTTTTTGTAAAATTTTTCTTATGTCATCTGGTAGTGTTTTAGTCGGAAGAGATCCAATGTTTTTGCCAGGGGGGCTTTTTGTCGGGGGAGCCAATATCTACAAGGAGGCCCAAGCGGGGGAGGGTAGCGCACTTTTTGCCAGGAGCCCCACCCATTGCCCACTTTGGAGAAGCCAGTGTTGTATTAAGTTGGAGAAACTAATAGCTGAATAATTCGCCAGTGATAAAATAAATTTAAGTGTACGTTGCTTTTGTTTCAGCAGAGGCGAACAAGAAGTGTAGTGTCTACGGAGAAGAAACCTGATTTTGACGACAAAATGCAGAAATTTGGGCATGAAACAAATCTTGTTGATCCTGTGATTTCAGGGCGAGTTACTTTTGTACATTGGAATATGGCTTTTCCAAACTGTTTCGGAAGTACCTGGATGAAAACCGAACTCAGTCGCCTTCTGAGAAGGAAGCTTTCAGCTCAGCCTGCGGAATTTAATCTTGTTTTCTCAGTGAGAAACCGCAAGCTCTTTGTGAGGGCGATTGTTAGTGCTAAAAGAAGAGGAACCACAAATTATCGTCACATTTCTACAACAAATTAAGAAAAATTTCGCTGCATCTTTGGTTTTCCAATACGACCTAACGGTGCAGTGAAGAACTTGGAGTGGGGTTTTGGGGTTTTTTAAGGTATTAGCAGGGGTCTTCTGGATCGGACTTCCACCATGACAGCGCCCGCTCTAGATATTTTGTTACCATATGAATGATCCCCTTTCAGAAAGTATCCTGGTCCGGCGCCCATCACTCCACCCAAGAAAAATTTCATTACAATAAAAAAACCGCTATTTCTCGGACGGAAACCACACACCGCTGATTTGTACGTGAAGCCAAGCTAAATAACATAAATTATCGTCACACATTATTGTCTTTTACATACAGACTAAGTGAAATTCGTCTATTTATGTTTGTTTTCTGCCGGGCTTAGTGGGATAATTATAGTGTTACGTTTCCGTGTGTGTTTTTGGTGCCATAGCGTTTTCGATCACCCGTTCGGTACGAATTTCCTTTTTTCGATATTTTACGCGAGTGCGTGAACACAAGACTAGTAGGAGAAAATTCCCTTTACGGGCATGGAAAAAGAACCCCTAAGATATTTTTGGAAAAAATATAACGTGAGATAATGCGTGCTTAATTGGCTATATGAAACAGAGTTTTCGGTGAAAAATACTCTTACGTTAATAATGAAATACCGAGGTAATGCGTTACGGCAATGGTTTTGCTTTGAAAAATGCATTTATTTGCTCATTGGACTGGAGATAAGTCGTTGGTCGCTGTGGTGAAAAAATGTTCTTGTGTTTTCAGTTTAGTACGATGCTATTTGCCTGTCCGCGGTCCTCCGAAAAGTGGGGCTGAGAACTTCGGCTGCCCATGTTTATTCTCGGGGAAATATAAAAGTGGATGGGGAATAAATTTTTGGCCCTGATTGGGCTGAGGGGAAAATCAGAGAAATCTTTTCAGTATAGCCCCCATAATCTCTGGACCCCAATCATCTCTTACCCTCAAAAGAGATCTCTTCGAAAGATCTCTTTTGCACGGTCGTAAGCCACAGCGACATCCCTACAGTAGTTGTACCAGTTCGTAGTGGTATCTGTGGCGACCCCTGATGATGCTAAATTATTGTTCTTTTTATTTGGATGTTTTGGGGTATAGAGGCTTTTTTTGGCAAATTTTGTTCCTAAAGTTTCGCCTAAGACCGTCACCGCCCTAACCCCCATGAACCAATTTTTCCTGCTCTTTCCAATGGAAAAGGTTTCATGGCTCTAGCTCTTCAAAGAGATTCAGGAGAGGGGCCCAATTTCAGGGATCGGATTATTTTAGAAATATGGATTTTGGTTTTTTGACCTTTTTGGACATAACTATGGATTCGTTTGGCCGATTGGGCTCAAATTTGGATATGATATAGAAAATGCAATGGGCTATACGACGATGCAGAGGGTGTAACGATTACTGTCCGTCACAAGAAGATATGTCTCCCGATATCTGGAATGCAAGCGAAAAATGAATATTTTGATGTTTGGAAATTAGGTTTATACTGGGCTCAGTTTTAGGGTAAGCTTGAAGCTTAGGTTAGGGTATCCGGAAATACTGCACCAGCAAACGCAGGCGAGGAAGCACCAGTACTGTGCATCTAAAACTGTAGCAGTTAGACAGCGCAGCGGCTTAGTGCGGGGGGCGGCAGCCCCCCGGCTTAGGCTTAGGCTTAGTCTAAGGCTTAGGATTAGTCTAATGCATAGGCTTAGGCTTAGTCTAAGGCTTAGGCTTATTTTGTTAGGCTTAATCTAGAACTCTATAAGAAAACGTATTACAGACATTGGAACTAACCTCTAGACGCGATACATGTTTTCGATTTGGGCAATGAGCGCACCGACAATATTTTCAGCGAATTGTCGTCGCCATTGAAATTCAATAAGGAGTCGCTGGAATAGGCTATGAGGAACACCTTGGCGTCGCCTAATGAAGGTTTTCAAATTTCCCCAGAGACCATCAATGTTTTGCGTATGGGCGTCGGGATTGAGGAATTGCCGATTATGGTGGTTGACCGTGGCGTGAGTATATTGCTGGGGGCTAGGTAGGCGTGCAGTCCTTGGATGTAGGTCTGGAAGCTGTCGAGGATGATGCGGGTTCCCGGTCGGATATGTTGAAATATTAGAGGCATGATTGTGTTGATGGTGCGATTGGGGACGTGGAAAAGTAGACACTTGCCCGTTTGTCGTTCAATCATACCCACCACCCAACCATGCTGACGACGTGGCATGCCGCGGTTGCTTTTTTCGAAAAAACTTCGACTCGTCAACTTCTACGTCGATACTGGGGCCACCCAACATGATGTTTTGCCAATGATCACGGTAGTAAGCCACAGCGACATCCCCACAGTAGTTGTACCAGTTCGTAATGGTATCTGTGGCGACCCCTGTTTGCAAGGGAATGAAGTATGATGGCAAGTTGTTGATGTAGCCGAAAATGATCACGAGTGTCGTTTCCAATGAGACCCGGTGACCGGCAAAAAATGAGCCGCTTCGAATAGATAATTTGGGCCGGCAATTTTTACAGCGCCATTCGTATTTGTCAAGGCATGCGAGGTCATCACCCAAATACATGTACATTGTTGGTTGTTAGCTATAAGTCTCCATTGGGCAAGAAGAATAATAGTATCTTCATATGTACTTGTTCCACGCACCATTTGGTTATAGGTCATGCGCAAATTGTTAATATCAGGTTCAGGAAGTATAGTATTAAGAAGCGATATGTTAAATCTAGTACCTTGAGGTCTGCCACGTGCTGCCATAGCTTAATATTATGCTGTAAAATATAAAAAAATGGAAAATAAATCATCAATCGAGCGTTCCCAAAGGGTTACTTCCGAAGTGGTTAATTGTTCTTGCGGATGACTTTAGAGGGAGGCCAGATATATCGATATGAATGGTACCATTGAGTTTCTCCTGTAATGCTGGATCGATCTAGGTGCACCATGTCTATTTTGCAAAAAAAATTTTTTTCAAAAATTTCAGGTGACATTTCACAGGTGGGACCATTGGGTAAAAACAGAAGTCGAGCTGAGTCGATTGGTGCCAATTTTAGCGGCGTGCGACCATTTGCTGATTTTTTCCCTCCCACCCCAAACAGCGCCAAATTTTTGTTAAAAATACTAGATATTTTCATGTTTTACTGCGGTGCTTCTTTAAAGGAAAAACTGTGTTTTTTGTATAAATAGAAGAGGTATTTAATGTGCAAAAACATTTTGCAAACAAAAACAAAATTTAAGACCGAAAAATCTTGGAGTTTGAGGCCGAGTGGAGGTCGGATATGGCGAAAATCTCACGAACACGGGGGATTTGGAAAGTGTGCGTCCCCCAATCTGCAACAAAATTTCTCGGAAAATCAATTCTAGGACATAAAATTTTTGCATTTAGTTGAACATGGTGGTTTTGGCCGAGTGGGGGTCGGACATGGGGCAAAATCTCTTGAACATGGGAGATTCGGAAGGTGGGGCTCCACCACCCACCCCCCAGATGTTGTATGGTGTGTTGGGCTTGGTGTACTGTACAAGGACATTGCGATGGAAAAATGCGCTTTTGAGCAAAAAGGTTTCCATTCAAGATAGAAAAATTTTTGAAACTAGTGGATAGATTACTCCTGATAATGTTCCCCTTTCCTTCACTTTATCACAAAACCAGAAATTGATTTGCATAGTAATGTTTACGGGAGATTGCAACAGATAGTGTAACAGGTCTCGAGCATTTGATTGATATTTCAATTTTTAAAAACTTGTATATGATCCCAAGCCCAACCCTTCATAGTTAAACTGTGATCTAATGTCGTTACGTAATGGATCAAAATTTTGTTTTACGACAATCAAAAATGTGGAGGTTTATAGACGATGGGAGTATATAATAAGAAGCAATTTGCCTACCGCAGTTAATGCAAAGACTCAAAACAGAGCTTAATCCTACTTTTATTTATCAGAACGTAGTAGAGATTGTGTGTTGCAGGGGTGAAATCTTTTAAATTCCGTCTCTCTCTGTGTGTGTGTTTCGTATGTGTTTGTGTGTGAGTGTGATCGGCTATAACTCGGGAACAACTTAGCCGATTTTCATGATCTTAGGCTCATTCGAACCAAGTTTACCATGTACATCCTCGAGCGTTTTTTGATTTGGGTTCTGGTTCTTTGGTCAGGGGTTAAAATGTGGATGTTTGCCCCATTTTAGTACCCCTCACGGAAGCAACGTTATTTTTATGTTCACTTTCGAATTTTTTCTCTGGATGGTTTTATTTTACAGTAAAATGATAAAAATGCCGATGCCTCTTTTTGGTTTTGCGATTAAGGCTACGATTCTGGATTTATGGGGTTTCTACCCTTCACGGAAGCAAGGTGATTTTTATCTTAACTTTCGAATTTTTTTCTAAGGATAGTTTTATTTCATAGTAAAATCATAAATGCCGATGCCTCTTTTTTGTTTTTTGATTAAAACTCTGGTTCTGGATTTATGGGGTACGGGATATGGCGCCCCAATGGTTCCTCGACCCAAAATTTGGAAATTTGTTCTGACGTCTTGGGCGGCTAATAATAGTTATACGTGGGGGTTTTCGGGCATGGGAAACTCATTGCCGGTGCAGGTTTTGCTCTGTGACCCATGGTTCTATAATCCATACGTAAGATGGTATGACGCCCTATGGTTCGGGATCAGAGGTCAAAATGAGGGTTTGTCACCAATTTTAGTGCTCCTCACGGAAACAAGGTTATTTTTATCTTAACATTCGAATTTTTTACTTTGGTTGATTTTATTTTATAGTAAAATGATAAATGCCGATGCCTTTTTGTTTTCCGATCAAGGCTGCGGTTCATGGGCTTTGAGGTATGGTACACCAATGGTTCCACGATCCAAAATTCGAAAATGTGTTCTGACGTCCTGGGCGGCTGAAAAGTTTCACTTGGGGTTTCGGGCATGTAAAACTCATTGCCGGTGTTTGTTTTGCTCTGTGACCCATGGTTCCCTGGGTACGGAGGTATGGCCCTCACAAAGTTCGGGGTCAGAGAGCAAAATAAAGGTTTTTACCTCATTCTAGTACGCTTGACTTAAGCAAGGTTATTTTTGTCTTAACTTACGATTTTTTCTGGTTGGTGTTATTTCTTAGTAAAATCATAAATGCCGATGCCTCTTTTTTGTGTTGTGATTAAGGCACCGGTTCGTGGGGTTTGTGGTATGGCACCCTCGTGGTTTCTCGACCCAAAATTTGAAAATTTATTCTAACGTCCTGGACGGCTGAAAAGTCATACTAGGGGTTTTGTTGCATGGGAAACTCATTGCCAGTTTTGGTTTTACTCTGCGACTCATGGTGCTATGGGTACGGGGGCATGGCGCCCTCAAATGTCCGTTCTCATAGTGCAAAATCATTGTAGTACTTTTCACGGAAGCAAGGTTATTTTTATCTTAACTTTCGATATTTTCTCTGGTTGGCTTTATTTCATAGCAAAATCATAAATGCCGATACCTTTTTGTGTTGTGATTAAGACTACGGTTCATGGGGTTTGAGCTATGGCACCCTCGTAGTTTATCGACCCTAAATTCGAGAATTTGTTCTGACGTCCTGGACGGCTGAAACGTCATACTTGGATGCTTTCGGGCATGGGAAACTCATTGCCGGTGTTGATTTTACTCTACAACCCATGGTCCATGAGTACGGGTGTATAGCGCCCCCATGCTTCATCGACCCAAAATTCCCAATTTAATTGTGACGTCCTGGGAGGCTGATAGTTTGCAATTGGGGAGTTTAGAGCATGGGAAGCTTCTTCCTGGTGTTAGTTTTGTGTTAATCTGTGCGGTATTGTGTGATATCCACATGTAACGTATCGACGTATGCTATCGGGAGCTGATTGCCTGTGCGTGCAAAAGGCGTAAGCATACACATGCTTCATTACGTTCTGTAATTTCGATAGAGTTACTAGTTTTCGGGCTGCTATTTAAGAGACGTATCTCTTCCACGAAAAGTACCGTTCGTAAAAAGTAGTAAGATAAAAAACAACTTCAAAAGTCATAACCAGTTTAGCAATTAATAATCAAGTGATTTAAAAAATATCCTTGAGACAAAAGACGTAAAATACTCCAAAGCCTGAAAAACGATATTACAAATAACACAAGTTTTTATGCTACTCAACAAAAGCCTCTGAATATATATTCGAAACCCAAATTAATATCTAATACTACGACAGAATAATATCGTGCATAAATTCGACAATCCTACTTAATAATGTTATAATATACTTTATACGACATTACTTAATTTTGCTGGAATCGCTTTTATTTCTCTACCTAGAACTTGCTCTATTCAGTGGAAATAAACCATATTAACGTCTATGTTTTGGCGGGCGCAATTGATACACTAGCTACGCGTATGTGCAGGAATGTTCGCGGGGTTTATGATGTTGTGTGCTGTTGTAGAATTTTCTAGATGTACTGTTTAAAAGGATAAAAGTGCTTGCGCGTCATGCGTGGGAAACCGACTTAAGACTTTTTGCTATCCAACTGTAGTGTTATTTCTGTTGATAAACGTTATTTCATTACTCTGTGTGTCCAGATACAATAGAGCACATTGGCGCACTGAGTAGGATCTGAATCACGCCACGTCACGTCATCGGAAGAACCTCCCAGCGTTGAAGAAGCGAACGACCAAGTCGACACCACGCCCCACGTGTTCAGAGGAACGCCAAGGCTAACAAACACGTAAAGGCTGCGACGAAGATCATCGACGACAGAATAAGACTGTGATTCAAGCCAAACCTACCGACATGCCAGAGATACGATTATGCGACGACGAATTGGTGACGGTCAATCCCCAGTTGGAAACACACCGCCATTCCATGTCTCTCCTAGAAGATTTTATCCGAAAACTGGGCGGAGGATACGGCTTCACGAAGATAGATCTCGCAAATGATGCCTACAATCAGATTCAACTTACTCTGAAAGTCAGCGACGCCTAGCGCTAAGTACAAACCGCAGAGTACTGCTACAGTTGCGCTTGCCTTTCGGGATAAAGTCTGCTCCATGGTATTTCCAAGAGATAATGCAAGAGATAATGTAGCAGCTCAGAAGCGATTTGAAGGGCGTTGCATTCTACATGGGCGACATGTTGGTCAGCGAAAAACAACCCTCTGATTCCCCTGTTCAGCCGGACAAAAACGACATCCGCGCTTGCTGCGAACAGGCTCGCCCGATGGGCGCAATTCCTGACCCAGATCGACTACCAAATCGAGTATCAGACCATTCCAACGCAGATTATGTTAGTCGCCTGGTTTGCGGATCGGACGACTAGTTCGACGGGGAGGAAACCGAGCACGACGGTATAATGCGCAGTCGAAGTTCTGAGCTTACTAGTCAAGTCAGATGATGCGGAAACAGTTGCTAAGGAATAGGCCAAGGATCCTGTAATTTTGGACGTCATGCGCTACACTGGCGAACGATGGCCACAAGAACAGCCATCCGACAAGGACCCGGAAATGGAAAGATTCAGAAAGCTGAAGGAATATTTGCTAATCTACAACGGAAGCCTATTTCACGGATCCAGAGTGGTGTTTTCCGCGAGTCTTCGACCGCAAGTCCTGGAATTGCTGCGCTTGGGGCATTTTGGGATGTAGCGAATGAAGCAATTGGCTTGTGCCGCTGTTTACTGGCCAAACATCGGTCAATATATTGAGAGCACGTGTCGACGATGTGCGACCTGTGTGAACACCTGTGCAATCCGCCAAAACCAACCGTCCATTCATGGAAGTTGCCGGAGAAGCCATGGAGTCGACTACATCTGGGTCACGCTATCAGCTTACTGGGATCAAACTGGCTAGTCCTGATTGACTCATACTCTAAGTACCCGCGCAGCCACCCTATCGATAAGTCTAGTATCGACGAACGCCTACCGGAAGCGGATATTCTCTAATCAAGGTGCTACACTTACGGCAGATCCGCGCCAAGATAGACATACTGCTGCCATCACCATCACATATGGCTCAAGGCAAGCAGGCTAAAGAAGCGACCAAGTCTCGGCAACGGGAGATTTCAAAGATTACGCACTGCGCCGTCGGAGATCCGGTCTACGTCAGTACTACGGACCAAGGCGAGCCCGGGAGCCACGTTGGAGGCCGGCAATCGTGAAGAAGCGACTGGGAAGGTTATCCCACGTGGACCAACGCGCCGACACGTGGAACAAATATATCCTCGCTACGCATCAGAAGAAGATCGTGAGCCGGGTGAGGCGCCACGACAAGCAATCCAGCCGCATAAACCGGATCCTACAGGCACCCTTCCGATAAGTCAAGACGCACTGACGGAGCAACAAGAAACTTTACCGCGCCAGCGCAAGGTCATGAAGAAACAGAACACTGCCAAGAACAGATCGGATGGACTACGACGATCGACGCGTGCTAGGAAGCCGCAGATCGCGTCTGTTATTTGCTGTCACGTCTAGAGGATAAACCCTCAGTCTCGGTTGTGGCGAGTACAATTGATTAGTTAGCTGCGCGCGTGTGCAGGAATGTTCGCGAATATGCTGTAATGATGCTGTAGAAGTTTCTAGATGTACTGATGAAAAGTATGTAAGTGCTTGCGTGTCATAGGTGTGTACGGGAAAACGACTTAAGACTTTTTGTTATCCAACTCTCGTGTTATTCCTATTAATAAACGTTATTTCATTACCTGTGTGTCCAGATACAACAGTCTACACACTACTTGCGCAGCAAATCGCGACGAAGGCTTGTGTCCAACTTCTTCACATTCCTACTCCTACACCCGCACTTACTCATCGATTCCGATCCTGCGCCGTCCATCCATCATCCACTAGGGAGACCACATATCAAAATAATCACGAAACTACATGAATTCACCATATAAATGAAGCATCGGAGCCAGACAGTATAATTGTCCGCACTCCGCGCTGCCGAAGTCATACTCTCTAATTTCAGTCGGGACAGCTAACCCTGACTGCTGGTTCCTTTTATTCCGGTCTCCGAAAATTCGAAGGCTGTTTAATTATGTCCGGGCTTGGGTCTTCGCTTAATTTATCCCATTAAATTCAAAATTGGGATTGCTGGTTATCCTAAACCAAAGGAAATTTGTAGCATTCTTATGGATTAAGAGTAACTAAAACGCTCGTTAATTTTAATGCGCGTCGTCTATATGGGCCCAAAATTTGCCATCCCGTCCCTCACCGAGATCTTACGTCAGCAAAATTGTCAATTTTCACGACTATTATATTAACGTTGTTGACTGAATGGGCAGCAGGTGAGCAGAATTTATTTTATGTCCAAGATCGGTTTGTGATTCTTTTGAGGTTTTCCCAGTTCCAACATACTATCTATGAGATACTCTACCAAAAATATAAGTGCTTGACGAACGTTTCGATCTGTGTTCATCGTCGGATGCAGCAGCTGATTTGCGGGGACACAACGGAATAGGCGATACAGTCTCTTTTCGACCGACTATTTTATAAAATAGCCAATTATCTTGTTTACCACGTTTACACTAGTGTCAATAGAAATGACTTTCATGCTAGGGTAATACGTGAAATCAACGCTGAGTGGTTTGCTCGCTTGTTTTTGTTTTTAGAAAAGTGGGCTCACTGGTGTCATGAGCCCTTCAAAAATCAAGACCCTGTGTACTTATGGGAACACCTTCTGGTAAGCTCTGGATATTTAATACAGGATCGTACGGACATCGATCCTTTTTAAAATTAAGGGTCCTTGAGCATTTGGACGTGAACGTTCAAGCTAGTCACTGGTATATAACAGTTAAGCTCAGACAAGTATGACATGAATATGTCCTCTGTTTCCTAGGAAATTTGCTAAAATTTATTGTGTTAGTTTGTTTACCACGGTTACTGATAAGTTCACTTAAGCGTACTCCAAGTATTTATAAGCTAATGTTAAGGTCTTAAAGTTGGAATTTTTTTTAATTTACGGGCGTTCGCGGTGTTTTCTCCTACACCCTACTAAGTTATTAAGGGATTCGGGGCCCAGTATTGAATCACATTTCAGGATTCCGGTGTTTATTATTGCTTTCGGCTCGAATAGGTAACTGTATAATAGATAGGGGGTCGTTCAATTTTAACAAAAAGAATTCGGAGGGGGTTCCTAAATTTTAGTGTTTTGTGCACACGGTTAGGCAGCTTCCAAGCTTCTTTTTTTAATTAATATGGGGTCACGGCAAATAACCCACTCAAAAATTGCAAGAATTGATCTCGAAGACAACGATGCCGGTGATGACGCTTCGAGTTGATACTATCGCCCAGCGGTGTCCAACATCTTCGAGGTTGCGGGCAGGAACGCCTTGGGCGGCAAAGAGGGCACCAGGCCGCGGTGGAACCCGTCAGCGACAAGGGCAACCGAAATCGTCTGGCGACAACCACCGATGGTATCAACGCGGGCTGCGGTGGCCACCGGAGCCATCTCTCTAAACTAATGTTTGGCAAAAAACTCAGGGGAAAACGGTTGCGGCGGAGACATGTGACGAGCCTGGTCTGGATGCGTCTCTAAACAGACATCCATCCGAATCCTGGCCCCCGAGAGGGCGAAAGAGGGACACGAGACAAGTCGGCTTTCGGGAAAGACAGAAGAAGAGAACGAAGACATGAGAGAAAGAAACTATGGGCTGCCAGGAAGCGGGAACGATGGTTAGCGACTCTTCCGCAAACCAACTACCAAACCATGATCACCTGGAAAGTGCAACGGGCATCATTACGAAATCGTGGGAGACTCCAACGGATACTCTAATTCAGCGAAAGAAAGGGATGGGACATTCTGCTTCTGTCAGAAATCACATCAACCGACACCGGTGCCTTATGGGTTAGCGAAAACCAGCATAAATGGGCCGTCATATACTCGACATCGACGGCCATAGCTCTCCACGGGTGGGCCTTAGAAAAATGCCTGAAATCTGGGTCAGTCAAGAAGGTAGGCGAGCCAACGACATCTATCAAGATTGGACCCCTACGCCTCATCGCTTTTTACCAGCCGCTGTGGAACCATGGTGAGGCGGCTATGGACAGGTTCCGAACGGAACTGAAGAACCAAATGGCTTTGACAAACCGGCAGGAAACACTGCTGATAGGTGGGGACGTAAATGCCACGGTGGGACCCTCCCAAGCCGACCACGATGGTGCAAGAGGCAGATACAGGATAAGGACGACCATTACGGCAGGGGAAGATGTCATCTGCTGGTGCACCAAGAACGGCTTAGCATGGCTCAACAGCTTCAGCAACAACAAGAACCGGGGGACATGGTACCATAAGGCACTGAAGAGGTGGTTCGAGCTAGACGGCTTCTTCGGAAGAGCGGATCAAAGACATGCCTTAGTGCAGTCAATCAAGTCGGATGTGGTCGACGCCTTCTCGGACCACAGGCCGAAAAAACTTGTGGTAAACCGGGAGGCGCTGGAGAAAGGGAGGACATCCTATGGTACGACTCGCCGGTATGTAGCCCAGGTCATGTGGGAACGTCTTCGGGAGGATCCGATAGGGGCAGAATTCCGTGCGGCCACGGAGCGCAGTCTGGAATATACGGATATGGGATGGGATGCCGTGCGGAGCAATTAGTAGATGTGGCCAAGGAATTGTGTAGAGTTCGGGAAAAAACGGTGGCATCCCCATGGTTGTTGGGAAGGATGAGGAATGCCGACGGCTCCGGAATACAATATCTGAAATCGTAGAAAAACGGCAACATGAGGAAGAACAGCGGGGCAACGATTCACCCAACTTGGTCCACATCCGAAACCAGCTGCGGCAAGCCAGGAGGATCTACAAGAACCAGCTGCAGGTATGGGAAAGACAGTGGTGGGATCAGCTAATCCAGGAATGTAAGGACGACCAACAACGCGGGTAGGGTCGACCACTTCACTGCTCAGGAGTATAAGACTTATTTCGAGAAAGTCACTAGCGACAGATACGAGCTGCAGCCTCATGTAGTGAAGGCGGCCGTGGCGGAGGTCGAAGACTTTAGCAGAACAAGGAAAGCTCGGGAGGTCTGTCTAAGGCTGAGCGAGGTTCCATCGATGGAGAAAATCATCAAGGAATAGTCCAAGGTAAAGGAATCCGCTCCGGGCCACGATGGGGTCAGAATGATTTTCATAAAGAACGCATCGGACAGCGTGAAGCAAGAGGTGGTATCGACGATTCAGCGAATGTACAGCTCTAGGGCTAACAAATGGCTTGCAGGGACAAAGATCGGGATCGTGGTTCCGTTGTTTAAGAAAGGAGATCGGAGGAACCTAAACAACTACCGAGGCGTCTGCTTGCTGCCAGTGATAAGCAGCATCCTAGCTAGGGTGTTGGCGACAAGGGTGAAAATGTGGGCGGAGGAAATGGGCCTCATGGATGAGAACCAAAACGGCTTCAGGAGCAGTCGCTCAACGGCCGACACGACCCAGATCTTCGTTCGTATGCAGGAGGAGGAGGGATATCGACGGAAATGCCTAGTCAAGCAAAACGGGGAGTTTGCCGAGTCTGAGGAGGATCCAGTGGCTCGACTCTTGGATCTACAAAAGGCGTACCCACGAGTCAACAGACCGGCGCTGTGGGACCTGCTGACGAGATACGGGTTGAAGGGAAAGATCTTGCACGTACTCCAAGATCTCCATGAGACAACAGAGTACAGGGTACGCGGCAGTGCCGACATTAGTGAAGCGTGGATCCCACAAAGAGGTCTCCGCGAGTGGTGTTCTACATCTCCAATCCTTTTTAACATATACCACCAAGCGGTGATTCAACAAGGGGAACAACGACGTGAGCAGCAAGCAATGGAGAGGGGGCAGACCATGGGTATCGAGTGGATATGGATATCCGGCTCTAGTCTCCCTCCACACAGACGTCCAGACAGCCGCCACTCAGAGACAGTCAGAATTCGGATCAGTAGCTCGCTTTTCGCCGACGACACGACGATCCTTGGCACAAGAGGGGAAATCGAAGATGGGGTGACGGCGATAAAGGAGATCATGGGAAATTGGGAGGCAAGAACAACGATACCAAGGAGGAATCCCTGGAGTTCGGAAGCGATGAGAGCGGGGGGATCCGTATGCTGGGGTGCTGGCTGGGATGGACGGAGGACCTGAAGCAGCGGATGAAGAGGGCATCAAACTCCTGGTTCCAGGTCAAAAGGCGCCTAAAGCACAGCCGCCTGCCCAAGTCGACCCAAGCGAAGTTAGTCGAGATGTGCGTCGAAAGCACAATGCTGTTCGACTGTCACACGACGGTCTGTCACATCGGTGAGATAAGGAAGATGCAGTCGGTGGTGGACAAAGCCTACCGTCACATCTGGAGCAATAAGGAGGGCCGCCTTTAAAGCAAATGGAACGTGAGGGAAAAATATGTGCGACGTCCGATCGGAGCTGCATTTGGACTCAGTGCGGAAGAAGGTTGAGGAGCGGGTGCTACAGAGGATGGGCCACATATTGCGGATGGACAACGATAGACCGACGAAGAGAGTCGTCCTGGGATGGAGCGCACTACTGGAAGACATGCCGCATGTCAGAGCAAGGTATAGAAATACTACGGCATACTGCTGAAGGAGGCAGCGATGCCGACTTGGTGGACAACCTGGCACTGGACAGAAACGCTGGAGAGCCATGATACGCGGGCGGATGCTGCACATCCGAGCATGGGAAGAAGGACGGACGAACCTCGGTAACGGTGCCGCCGGGACTCCGCTAAATCGAGCAGAGGGGTGGTCATGCGAATGGCCAGATTGCGGAAAACTGTGCAAGTCAAAGGCCGGACTCGCTATCCACGTCAAAAGGATGCACCGAACGGCGGGAGACACCGGTCCCCACAGATGCAGCCAGTGTGGAAAGTCCTTCCCATAACAAGCTAATCTGAAGAATCACGCAAAGGCCTGCCGGGCAACAAGGGCAGCAACATCGAGAGACAAAGTGATATACCCGTCGTGCAATGCGGAGATCGGGAAGTCGAAGGCGGCGAGGCATCGCAGAATGTGTGCGGATAAAGCCCGAAGTGAAGGCCGAACACCAAGACAACCCCCACCACTGCAACCGGGGCAAGGGCCGGGGGTATCCCCTCTCGCCAGTACAAAAGGAGGAGGAAACCATGCCCACACTGCGGATTGATGCAAGCCGCGACGAACATGGCGCGCCATATGCGAAGCTGTAACCCCGAACCCCTGAGAGGCGTACCCCACCGGGGTGAACAGTCTAGTCAAGTCAAGTCAGTGGATACTATAGCTTGTTTATGGACTGCCTCCAGCTTCGGCATGGGTCAACTGGGTCACGCACACCATTAATGGTGGTGCGGCAAATGTCCATCTGGGGTCGCGGAGCAGGGGCGACTAGACATCACGCGATGGGCCCCCGTCAACCTCTCGTGACCCAATAGGGCGCCCAATGAATAAGGGAATAGCCAACCCATGAAGCTCTTTAAACAAACTATTGGCGAGGGCCTTCTTTGGCCTGCACCTCGGCGAAACCATGCGAGAGATTTGGTGCAGATAAAGCTTAGAACGATACACCAAAATCATAGGCCCATTCGAAGACGACAGAGGGGCAGTAAAACAGATGCCAAAAAGTTGATGCGGAATAAAAGGCGGCACGACCGAAGAGTACGTCGAGCGTGTCAAAAGCGGGCATCGGAACAAATAGTTAACACCTCCTAATCAACGACAGTAGAGAAAAAAGGCAAACAGTGAAACTAGTGACATGAAATCTACAAGGGATATCTTTAAGGGAAGGCAACAGAACGAGCCTGGAATTAGTCGTACATACAGTCATCACGAATCAATGGAAGGCGGTCTTGGTATCGGAGGTACGGTCCAAGCCAAGATGGTATCATCTGGCTGGGTATAGACGACGACGAGAAAAAGACGGCGATTATATACTAAAAAAAGTCGGCCATTACCTTGCGTGGAGGTCTGCTACAGCAATGGATCGATGAAAAACAACGGGTACGTTTTGCCAAATGCTCGACAACAGTGCTGATAGGAGAGAGGTAATTGGTAGCGGTATACCAGCCTCTGTGGGACGGCCCACAACTAGAGGTGGAAGCCTATGGGGCTTAGGTGGCACAACAACTCGCTGAAAGTCCGTCACATGAGGTTCTGGTTAATGGAGGCGACCATGATGCCCAGTAGAGTTGCAACGACCGAAAAAAAATACCCGGACCCGGACAGGAGTGAAAATAAATACCCGGACCCGGACCCGGACAGGAGTGAAAACGAATACCCGGACCCGGACCCATTTAAATATAGACATTGTATATTTAAATATTCAGACACATTCGGTACACAGATAACAACAACATATTACTAATATGGGACACTCAAACTTTTCTATTTATATATTGGCCAAATAAATGAACGGCACAAACAGAAACAATATACGCTTAACTATAGCTATTGAGAAACACATATTTCGAAAAATAAATGCACACATATATCTATCATAGATTGCTATGTTTGAATAATATATCAATTTTATATGCATCATGAGGCTCTTCGCAACAGATCGAAAATTGCGCGCAAATGTGACAATTCACACCTCTGTATTTGTGCATTTCATTAATTTGCAAACCAGTACAGGGATAGTCTCATAGACATAGAAAGGGTGCGTAGGAGCTAGAGTTGCAACGACCGAAGAAGTACCCGGACCCGGACCAGGACAGAAGTGAAAACAAATACCCTGGCCCGGACAGCAGTGAAAACGAATACCCGGACCCGGACAGGAGTGAAAACGAATACCCGGACCCGGACCCGGACAGGACTGAAAACGAATACCCGGACCCGGACCCGGACAGGAGTGAAAACGAATACCCGGACCCGGACAGGAGTGAAAACGAATACCCGGACCCGGACCCGGCTTCGAAAAAATACCCGGAATAACCGGAATACCCGGACCCGGACCCGGCTGCAACTCTAATGCCCAGGGGGCGACGGCAACAACTCCGCAGCCACGTGTGGACGATACGGTCTTCGACACACAGATGAAGCAGGATTTTCTAGCCTGGTGTGCGGAAGATGGCTTGTGCTATGTAAACAGCTTTTGCTTCCACCCGTCAAGGGGAACATGGTATAGCAGAATTCATACCAGATGGTATGAGCTGGATGGGTTCAAGATGAAGTCAGAGCAACGACATCGCCTAGTACAAACAATCAGAACGATCGAAAACATGGCTCTATCTGACCACAAGCCGAAGATACTCGTTATACGCCTAAGGTGCCGACGGTCGAAATCAAATAGGCAACAGCGATAGCCACAAATAGCATTGGAAAAGCTGTAGATCACCGAGATACGAGAGCGCTATCAACAGTCGACAAGGGAAACTCATGCTCATCGTGAGAACGAAATGGCGGAGGATGGGTCTAACTACAACCTTTTGGCGGAATTCAGGACAGATGCGCCAGGCAACGGAAGGCACATGGTAGCCCCTGGTTGCTTGGCAGGAATGATGAAATTGATCAAATGAAGAGATCGATAAACGGCTTGGTGCAGCAAAGAAATGCGCTCAGAGTACATCGTACCACAAGGGTGGCCATCGACGAACACGAGCAACATGTAGCAGCGGTTCAAACACGATCTAAAGGAACCACGGAAATAGATTAAAACAAAGATGCGACGATGGGAGCGGCAGTAGTCTAATGAAGTGATGGCGGAGTGTGAAGGAGCCTGTAGCAGTTGCAATACGGGACAAATGTACAAAATTCTCCTTAATCTCAGTACAGGAACCGAAAAAGCCCCCAATTGCGCAGCTATCACAACGGATGAATTTAGACACCATTTCGAAGATGTCTCGGATAAGCGTTTCGATCGTAAGCCAACCAAAATTCTGTCGGCAGTGGAATACACCACGGACCTGCGTAACTGTCCCAAAGCACAAGCGGCAAACATCACGATCAACGACATTCCTTCGGAGCTCGAAATAATGCAGCAAATGAAGGAGTCGGCACCGGGACAAGACGCGATGACCAAGTGTTACATTCGCGCGGTGGCCACTGAGATAAGAACAGAGGTAGTAAAGATGGTCCAACACAGTCATGTTCCGCACAAGGGCTAATATGTGGGACGAAAGCGTGAAAGTGGGTCAAGTAATCCCTCTGTAAAGGTGATAGGAACGACAGAGACAAGTAGAGGGGCGTATGTTTGCTCGTAATGGGGGTAGGATCATAGCTCGTTATCGCTGACCGACTGAGATTGTGGGCGGAGCATCTGCAACTGGTCGACGACGATCAAACTGGTTTCCGACCCGGTAGGTCTACCTCCGATGCAAAGCAGATGAAGATTCGAGTCAAAGAGGACACTCAAGATGTGAACAAACGTAGATCTCGGTTACCGGCCGACCAAAATAATAGCAACGACTCGGACCCGGTTGCAATATTCCTAGACCTACACAGAGCCTATCCACGGGTCAACAAACCTGCCCCTATGGGCGCTTTTGGAGCGATAAGGCCTTGCGGGCAATTGCCTACACACCATAAGGGATATACATGAAACAACAACGTGCCGCATCACAAGGAAAGAGAAGGACAGCGATCCTTGGTTGCCGGAACGGGGGCTACGGGAAGGGTCCCCCGCATCACCGGTCCTTTTCAACATTTTCCATCAGACTGTAATGAGAATCGCACAACGGGAGAGAAAAATCGCAGCCGTAGCCGCGGGCACAGAGCTCGGAGTCAGCCGAGGTTGGGTGCGAACGAGCGAGTTCCCCGGCACGGGCCTTTGCGAAAATACAACAGCGATGCCTCGCATATACGGTTGTGACTTTCGCTCTTTCGGGGAACGTGGCGAAATAGAAGACGGTTTAAAAGTCATTAAAGAAGTGATGAAGTGGTTTGACGAGGAACCGAATGAGTCCAAGGAAGAAAAGTTATATTTTGGTACCCAGCACGGTGGTAAAATTGGAATGCTGTGCAGCTGGATAAATCCGAAAGTCGACGTCAAATAACCGCATCAAACGTGCCGGATGCTGTAGTAACAAGTAAAGAACCAGTTGAAGTGATCGAAATTGTCCAAACGTTCCCAGGCGCGTATCGTCAAAGCGCAGTAAGAACTTGGCATCTGAACGAGATCAAACGGATGCAACAGTGGATTGACAAATGCTACCGATACATGTGGTCCAACAAGAACGGCCCAAATCTTACCGCAAATGGAACCGCAAGGAAAAAACATGCAAGATGTGAGGATCGAGCTCAACGGCTGCCAAAGGCCCTGGGCAGAAAGCGAAAAACGTTGTTATACTGGAAAAAGCTACTGACAGAGGCTGGAATAAGCTGGATGTTAGGCAGGCCGAGAAGTGAGTAATAGGAGATCATGGAAGGAACTGGTTAACAGACGGATGACACACCTGGCGAAGTGGTTTGTGGAGCCGAGGAAACTACAGCAGCAATAAAAATCCAGTGTACCAGCGAAATGTTGAGCCCGAAGCCAACGATCCCTTGAGGTGCGCAATTGCAGAATGTGACAAGGTTTGTAAATTCATGGCCGGACTAAGGATCCACCAGAAAAAATGCATAGAAACGATTCAATGAAGCAGCGTGTCGGTTACCGAAAGTTTGGGGCCGTTTTCGATTCGGAAAACAGAAAAATTAACCACGATAAAACGTGCTGAGGCACAGAGGCCTGTGATGAAGCTCTTCGCCGGTGTGAAAAACGCGGAAACTTCTTCAAAAGCAACATCGTTCGCAATCGTAGAGTGTGCATGGCGAGCGAGGGGGATGGCGGTGCGAGAGGGAACGTCAAATACCAGGGCGACGGGGCCCCAGCGCGGGTGTATCGTCCAAACACGTCCGCTTGTGATGGCTATGGTAAAGAGCTCTCGGCCACCAATATGCCGGGGGGGCAGATTCAAGGAAGGGGGACAGCCCTTTTTTGGAGGTGAAGGTCCAGTCAACTCAAGTGGATACAATCTTAATGGGGGGGGCTATGAACTTAAAGTATTAAGTTTACAGAAGATGCTGAAAACGTATTTATACATATAGCAGCTTTTGTAAGCGAATTTTATCACATACTTTGGAGGAATGTAAGAAAATAAACTGCTTGATGCATCCTAAAGAAGAGGTATAGACAATTTTGGGGAATTTGCTGTTGTCAAATGAAAAAACCCCTTTCCAAACTTATACCATTGTCAAAAGACGTCAAAGGAGCATTGGAGAACATTGCTGATACCTTAAGCTCAAACTACGTAGTAATTAGTTCTTAGTTTCTTAGCTTTACTAGTGCTGATAGTGGGCCTAACTATATGTTAACAAAGTTTGTACATAAAATAGATGAAATGTTGAGCATCCTTCAGGATTTTGTGGGATTTATGGGGTCTTAAATATGAGGATTGCTATACTGAAACTTGGTATGTGCGCGTTGAAATTAAATTTATTGTGCAGTCATCTCTGGCTTCATATTCCAGTATGGTGGCAGTGGGGCAACAATTACCAATTGCCATAGCAGAGTTTGACAATAAATGGTCGAAGTGCACATGTCGCGGCTTATTCGTCGTATTAAGCGGCGGGAAGAGTTTATTAGTGTAGCTTCTAATAGTTTCTTCCGAAAGGCGGACAAATATCCACCCAAAATGATGACAATTTTGGTGTAAGGAGTAATAATACAGATCGAGACGCAACAGAGACATTCCTCTTTCACAGGTATAACCCACTTTAATCAATTCCTAAAAGGTTCACTATCAGGTGAATTTTGGGGTTCATAAATGTCCATTTTTACAGTATCTTGTTTAGAAGGATACTTGTGTAACGAACAGGGTCGCTCTGAGTGGCTTGTGCAATGAACTCGGGCGCTTGGCATGACTCCAAGGGGTCGTAGATTCTCGCGGTTCGGATAAAGTGCTTTTGGAAGACCGGAAATAGGTTTGCTTTTGCTTGGTTTCAAGGCTTCCAGTCTCTCCGAAACGTATAATAGCACTTTCCTGTGGGTTGCCAACTAGTGTTGGTTTGCCATGCGTTTCCAGTATCATCCTACATATCTTTCTCGGACGGTTTCAGAACTTCGGCACCGGGTGACATTTCTTTTGGGTTTTTAAGCATTTGTTTAACTAACTCATAATTCGTGGCTCTCTGTTCTGGGATTTCGTCCTTTCTCTCGGTTTCAGAACCTTTTCTACGTGACAACATGCCACTTTCCGACGGTATTCTCCCTCCTCGTTAGATTTTCTGTCGTAAGAAAATGAGAAAACAACGCTGTGTTGTGGATCTCGAGAGAGACGGTTAGGATTTGCGTTAGCCTTACCAGGCAGGTATGTAGTTTCGAGTCCATCGAATTATATTAATAGTTCGTTTTTCCATTGGGCTAGATGCGAGTTTCGCTGAGGCCTATCAAAACAGCCTTGAGCGCCTTGTAATCCGTTTCCCCATGGAATCCGTGTCCTAGTAGATAATGTCTGAAATGTAACGTGGTCCAACGTTTGGCCAGGGCTTCCGTTTCACTGGCTGAATACTCACGTGGATAGTCCAATAAGGATTTACTAGCATAAGCTATGGGTTGGACTGCTTTCTCAGTCTTCTGGGATAAGACAGCTCATAGTGCATAACCAGAGGCGTCAGTCTGTAAAACGAAGGGTTTTGAAAAGCCGTGATATATACAGCTTTATTTTATAATTAAAGAATTAAATACTTCTATACATAAAATTATATTACCTTATTATATAATATTTACTCAAATGTATATTTAACCTATACGTATATTATTCCTAAGTTTTTAATTGACGGAGGCAAGACGAGCCACCGAAGGTGGTGAGTCGCAGCCGGAGGCGTACATTTAACTTTATATATATCAATATACTAGACGCAAAATTTCAATTTTCTCTGTGACTTTTTTTTTGTTTGTCACAGACAGGTCTGCAGGTTGAACGCCTGGGCCGATTTTAGAAATTTTTTTTCTTCGTGTTGCATATTCTTTTGCGGAGTGCCCTTTGATTGAGCACTTTTTTCTACGAAAATTGCTTTGTACTCAAAATTAAGCAAATGTTGCTCAAACTTAGGGATTTTTGCCATTTTTTCAGCTTTTTCACCGCATCTCGACAACCGTTCGTGCTATTTCGGCGATTTTTTTACATAAAATGTATTTTCACGTTTTCTAAAAGACTGTATACGAGTGATCTACTTACCTTTATAAATTCTCTTAAAATTAAGCAAAGTCTCTTAAAAATGAGTGAAAAATTATTAAGTGTGTTATAACTTTTGAATGACTCGGCCGATTTGGACTAAATTTCATTGATGGGTACAACTTGATAGATGTATTGTCATTCTACTGTATAAATAACTAGACGTTTTCATGTCTTCCTCTTATTATTGTTACCAAAAATGTTAGAAATTCCACAAGCTGTATGCACTATTCACGCCGTTGTTAACCACCATACCTCCGTCACCCACGTTTACGTGTTACTAGTATGTTAGCTATATTACCATATTAATTTTATACTAAATTTATTATATAATGTTTACTTAATAAATAATTAATTAATATTTGACAGTTACTTTGCTAAGACATTTATGTAAAATTTCAGATGTATATTCGTACCTAGATAGGGTGGGTATCACGGTACCATGTAAACATGATATCTGTCTCAGAAAACAAACACGGGAATTGCGGGTTGCATCTCAGTTAATGTTTAATAAGTAAGTAAATTTTGAACGGATTTGCACCGAAAAGTCTTGTTCCAAAAAAGTCTGGCCCGCTCATACAAACTATAAACCGCTCCGGAGTAATACCCGGAATAGCGATGAACCTCAATTCCGAGGAATCGGAATTGACATTTTGAAAAACGTTTTGTTTACTAAAATTGTCCGCTGTTCGCAGTGAAAATGAACACTGGGGAAATTATGTACTTACAATTTTCAGATTTAGTGGAACTTGCTGTTCGTTGGGGGCGAACAACCATAACTCAGACATCTTTTCACTGGTAGGGGCGGTTAGGACAGGTTCCTGTTTTTTTGACTTACAGCTTCAATTCACTGTTCTATCAACTTCCGTCATGTCATATTTTATAGCCAGTTTGAGTTACGCGATCGAGTAAAACAGGTACAAATCGCTGGTCGGAATGGTAATGTATTCCAAGACACCTCAGTAAATCCGGCCGGCAGTATATATATAAACAGAATAACGTTCTATTACAATATTATAATATTAATATTACAATTAAACGGGATCCGGAACCGGAACCTGGTCTTCGAAATTTATATACAGTAAAACAGATGATGGAAGAAATGAAGATATAGTGGATTTAAAATGCATTAAAAATAACTAGTTAATTAATTAATTAAAAATCATTGTTAAACTTAATGTATTGCGATGGTATTATTGCCTTTCTGAAACTTTAAAGAGACTGAGGAAGCTAATAATGTTTATTTATCGATCAAATATGTCGATTTTTGGACATTCAGAGCAAAAAATGTCTTCCACTATACACCATTGCGTTTACTGCGTCTAATCGAATGTGCTTACAAAGCTTGGAGCGTAGCATACACACTTTCGCTCTGTCTCCAGTCGCCTCCCTTTACTACACATACGCTTGTTGCATGTTCTGTAGGAAACTTAAAATTATTGGTTTATATGATTCTAAGAGAAAATAATAGATAGAAGGTAATTTTCTGATCAGTGGTCAGAAACACTGTTTAGGCTAGCGTTGGACAAACAGTGCCCGTCAGTTAGATCATAATGATGATAACTTTCTAATCAGAATGCTATAAATGAGACGCACTGTGATGCTGCTCGCACAGTTTCAATAAATACAGTTCTTTGCCAAGAAAGCAGTTTCTAGCTGCGTTGCAGATAACGTTAGTTTACTTCAATTTAGACTGATTTACCAAGTTTACAAGCGCACTGGCGGGTGCTTGACGCAATTTATGTTAGCCAAGCATACCCTAAGTATTTCTGTGTAAGCCATACTCTGTTACCGAGTTGGACCGGTTTCATTCAAAGGTAGCCCACAGACTTCTGGATGTGTAAAATAGCTGCTACAAGCATCGGCTTTGATTTAACAAACTCCTGCAGGTTATTATGAAAAAGTTCTGCTCAAATTATGTGCCCTACTTACGTTTCACATTGGTTAGTTAATCTTTTCTTTTGCTTGGTTGTATTGGAGCTTGATCATAATAATGTATATTACATATGTTTGGATTACAAGATGAAGCAAAAAACGTGGAAAATTTCAAACAACATTTTTAAGCAGGAATTCCGGTTCCGGTATGGTTTTTTCCTTTGCCGGAACCGCAACCGGAACACGATTTTAGCCGGAACCGGAACCGGAATTCCGGTTGCTCCCTGACGTAAATATATATGTAAATCAAGTATTCGACGACTGTTAATTCGATTTCGACAATAGGTAATACAATTACAACGATAGGTCATACAGAACTCAATAATAGCTCATACAATGGTAACAAGAAGTCATACAATTATAACTGGATTAAATGACAGTAAATAGGAACAATGCCAAATTCATCAAGGTCACACACACTCGATCAATTTGTACTCGAGCATGCATGCTCCCTTACGGTAGGAGGGACTTGGATTTTGTTCCATACTACTGATCGTGCTCTGATTTCTACAAGGAATACGTTCTTAAGGCTCAGTAATGTTGCCCATTACACTGTGGCGATAATTAATCTATTGTGTAACGATCCATGTGGATCTGTTACACTTGCAAATGTCGTAAATTGACACATATTTCGTCTTGAGAGTGTTTAACATACAACATAGTCTTGATTTTGCTGCTGTACTTAGCCAAAAACTAGCACTTACTTACTTAGGGGTGCAGCATATACTTGTTTATGTTATTGTAGCGACTGAATGAAATTTAAGGTTTGCCGTAAGGAGTTCAGTGTTTTGCTTATGTTCGATATTTTAGTGAGTGAAACAGACAGCAAAGGACGTGAGAGAGTACTGTAAAAATCTTATTTCCACATGTGTTCGATGTTCTGATAAGCATTTTCTAAAAGGATTCGGTGTCATACTTGTTTTCAACAATTTAGGGTGATGTAACAAGGATAATTCTTACGACTGAAAAAGGATTATTCATCTTATAGCGTATCCATAAAACTGACAGCTGAAAATTTTTTAAGTTGATTTTATGATAAGATTAAATATACTTTGCTAAGGTTATACCGGCGTTCCTTTTTCAATTTCCGATAAGGGATTTTTTATAACTTGTAATATCTTAATTTAATGATCTTCTATCCTGGAAAACAAATGGTTTTTTGCACACTCAAACGCGCATACTACTATTCAATTGAAAATCTATTATTTTATAAAAATAAATAAACGGGCAAAATCTGACTATTTTTTCAAAGAGTTTTTCAAAGTGCCGAAACCGATGCCCAAAAACGCTACGTTAAAATTACAATACAGTTGTTTTTACTAAAGATGTATTTTAATTCTTCTTATTCTTTGCAATGCTATAAATTATTAAACCAATGTCACTTTGAGGGGCCCAAAAATGCGTACTACACCGTATATCGATACAGTAAGCTTAACTCTTAGCCTTCGCTTCGCATGTTATATAACACTTAGGCCTTCATCGAGCGATGCTGCCGCATTCTTTTTCCTAACGATACGCCAACCGAAGACAACATGGGCCTATTATTTAATCAACATGAGAACAGCATCCAATACTTGTACATATTACATAGTATGAATTTTATTGAGCTAGTACAAGAATGGTAGTTTGAGTGATTAGCTATACTGGTGGGTCCGTATGGGTGTGTCAGAAACCAGAGAGGTAAGATGCAGGTGAAAAGTAGCTGAAAGGCAGCAAATTAGCAAGTTTGGACTGAAGAACGGGTCAAATACCTAAATTTCACCAAAAAACATTGTAAATTGATGTTTTAAGTTATCGTGGGCGTTCCCGAAGGGGGTACCAACCAGCCACAGGCGCG
Organism: Trileptium ribeirensis; assembly: GCA_030248225.1. Taxonomy (NCBI): domain Eukaryota; kingdom Metazoa; phylum Nematoda; class Enoplea; order Enoplida; family Thoracostomopsidae; genus Trileptium; species Trileptium ribeirensis. The sequence continues at coordinate 106,426 of JASANE010005226.1, read as the reverse complement.
CTTCTACAAACAAGGAGTGGTGTGATATGGGTGCAAAGTAGCTTATGGCCATCAACTAGCAAATTTGGACCAAAAAACCGGGTCTAAACACATCCATTTGACAAAGATAGGAAGTAGCTCATGGCAAGAAATTTGTTTTGTATGTTACAGATTGCCTGAAGAAGCTTTATGTTCAGCAACAAAGAATACTACAGCTGCTGATGGGGCTCTTGCACACGAATCGATGGTAAGTTTGGTGATATTATTAAGTAATGCAAAATTGTTTCATTTTAAAAGCTTGATTTACCGCTTGTATTAGGCAGAAGCTGAGTTTTCACGTCTATTTGACAAAAGCGTAGCGATCTGTACAAAGCTATTCTAACCACAGTGCTTCCGCAAAATCATTATTACGCGCATCTCAATGAGTGAGGTTGTGTCATTTCATAAAAGAGCTCTGCTGAATCTGCCTCGAAAATTAACACAACCTGGTTCGAGGATTTCGGAATCTAGTATTTTGTTTTAGTTTTTAACACCATGGAGCAGCTGGTCAAATTCTTTCTGGGATTATACATTGTCAGTACTTGAATTAAAACGTTATGGCGGCCAGTTTATAGTTAGTAAAATTGAAATCTACTTTTTTTAGTTTTAATATTTAACATTCCTTCTCTTTTCTGTCAGCATAGGTTTGGCTTCAGGAGTTATACTTTGGTTTTTGAACTTAATACTGTTTTTGTTTTCATACTACTTGGTATCCGTACACTTTGTTGAAAGTAATAAATTGGGATGTAGTATCCGATTTTTACTGCGCAATATTTGATATAATCGCTAATTTCCAGGTTGCTGACGTTGATGAGGCTTCAGAAGCAGCAGTAGCAAACACAGCAACACCAGATACGCCAGCATCTTCTACTGCAGGACTGCGGCTTAAGATCAATTTTGCAGAAAATACTGTGAAAGCTACAACTACGCCATTTGCAGCAAATTTAGATAAATCTAAAGAAGTCGAAAAATCGGCTTTATTGGACAATTATACTGAAACGAAGTACCAAAATATCTGCAACATTGACAGAAGTAGCGATAACGCTAAGGAGAATTCTATCAGGGCGAAGCCTACGTCACAGTCACTTGATGTTTATGATTTTCAGAACACTGATAGCGAAAACATGATTATAACCTCACCTGAAGGGCAGCAGCGAAAACAAGACTCGGGAAACTGTTCCAGTGCAGTTCGCAACCGAAATTATAACTCAGAAATCAATAAAAGTAGCCGGTGTAACAGCGAATCCGACAGGTATAATTCTAGCGACAACGAAGACGAAGACGATAGTAGTGATAATTCAGCTTTAGAAGGTGATGACGACGAGTCATCTAAATCAAAAACGTATTCGAAACGTAGAGCTTCACTGCCGAATAAGAAAAACGATGATATCGATTCAGCAGCTACAAAATATCCGCGTCCAAATCGCTTATTAAAGGGCGCAGGGGTACCAACTGATACTGGATCATGTGTGTGTGGTACCGAGCGTCCGGGGCTAGAGTTGCTTGTATGTCTGGCAAATTGCGGTTCAACGATGCATGTGGCATGTTTGGGTCTTGGGGCAAAGGAACTTAAACGAATTCGCAAATCATTACTACCTTGGATGTGTCCTAAATGCGAGTCAAAAGGAATTGCTAGACGCGAATCCCATTCGACTATAGGTGGAATGCTTGGTTGTTCAAATTTACGCAGTGGTAAAATCAGTTTATCGAGACTTATTAAAGAAAAAAGTTTACCAAAAGGTGTGTGTTTTCGCACTATTTTGTTTAAGTGTTTGCGTAACATCGATATTTTGTAAAGAGTGCGTAACATCGATATTAAGAGTGCATAAGGGAAGAATGTGACACTTCCCAGAACTCTTCTAATATAAACCGGTGATCATTGACCTTAGTGTTTCTGCCTTACCCTTTTCATGTCTGAGGGTCGTAAAGAGAAGTCGGGTGAATAGATGATAATGTGTTTATTATTCAGTTTCTCTATCATCATCGGTATTCTTTCGTTATCGATGTTGCATTTTGAAAGGTAGTGAAAGTTATTGTCTGCATGCGCTCATGTGGGCTGTCTTAGTACGGCTTCAGTGACGAAACTGGCGACCATGATTATTGTCACAACAGAATTCACTCATGATTGGAGCTCGATGATGCCTATTGTGAGCAGCCTGCCACCAGCTTCTATTTTCGCATCGTGTAGTAAGTTGCACCATCCTGGTATGTAAGAGAGTTGATGATTTCATGTGCCTGAATTTGTTCGCACATGCGATTTCCTGTTTGGTGTGTCCTTGAACATCAGCCTTTTCGCTTTTTATGCCCAAGCTCGATAAATAACACTTTTTTGGTAGTTGATCTTGTGGAATTCGGGAAACGTGACTGGTCAATCTAAATTGTTCTGCAGTAATGTATGTATCAACGTTTGCCGCGCCTGCAGGCTGGAGTATAGCACCATCCAATGCCTGGATTTGCCATCTGATGTGCATAATCCGGCGAAAATGGTGGAGCTGAATCCATCCGGGCTGTCTGACTTACTTCACATGGAGAACGAGCGTCTGTTGCATACATTAAACATTGCTGAACTGCACCTTGTACACATTGATTTTAGTCTGTGTTTTGATATCATGTTTGGACTACAGCCGTTATTGAAAATGCCGAACGACGCTTTACAAGACGACTGAATTCTTCTGCAGATCTCTGCGTCTACTGAGTTGTCGTTTCGAATAGTGCTACCCGGGTGGATGTATGATTAGTATTTGCCAGGCTGGCGTTGACGGATACCACCGGATGCTTTCCATAGATTTCCTGCAGGGTAGGACGATAGAGCAGTCTTGTGCTGGAAGTGGTGAAGCAAAGTAACTAACTGCTGTGTCACTGATAGGGTTTGTTTATTATGCAAAATACGGTGCATTTGCAGTTTCGTAAAAATGTATAGCTAAATTTTGGAAGGCACACAAAAAACGCACAGGTCCTATTTAGGCGACTTTTCAGTCAAATCCCGATAAGCATGAAAATAGTAAAACAAATTCATGTTTTGAATGTAATTGAACAGTGAAAGTGCCAATTTAGTATCTGAATTTTTACTCTCATGTGACTATTAGTATACAACACGTGTCTTTGTCACAAGCAACTCGTTTTGATCGGGGATAGGTTCGCGTATATGTAAGTGTATTATCGACGTGACGCTGGTGCATTGCACACTTCAGTCGTAATGCCCATACGACCCCGGCTATCGTAACCTCGAGGGCGCACCTATTGGATTCATTTTTCTTTTCGGGTCGGTCCCAAGAAGCTACGAAGCTTAGTAAGCCGCAGGCGTGCTTCACAGGATGTGTTCTGATCCTGCAGGTTGCACGCGTAGCCAAAGTGGTACTACCTTTGAGCTCCCCGGGGAGGTTGGCTCTGTCAGCTACTCACAGGCTGCCGAAGATACCGTACCACTATTTTCTATTATCGTTCCACCTGGAAGTGTTCATTTATTTGTTTTACTTTGCTTAACGATTAATTTGTTTAGCCAGTGGTCCCCACTAGGGTACGACAATCTCTAGACGTTTAACGTCGGATCGAGTGTTTGGTCGACGGGAGTTCGTTCAGCAAAAGCCTGCGCAAAGTAGCATGTCGCACGAATCATACCCATTCATACTTTTACCATCATCAATGGATCGGTGAGTCACGCTAAGGCTTGCAACATCTGCACGTCAAGCCTGAAAGCGGGACATCGATCGGGGCGACGATTTCGGATCCGTTATAAACGTATCACTTCATCGGGCATCAAAACCCGGTAACACCGTGGATTTCGTTTTTAACGGTATTTATTGATAAGCAAAATCGTATACAAACATATTACACGGAGTAACACAATCGACACTACAGTATAATAGGCCGTTCTTCTCGTTATACGGAAATACGCTAGTACCATTAAATCGGGAATCGGGATTACCATATTGGAGTCATTTTCACAAAACGCTCACTAGTGTATAAATCACGGCGTGAATTTACTAATTTCACTTAAGCCTCTTAGACGACAGCTGCGCTTACCTTACTGGACACACCAGACGCAACGGAAAAGGAAATCGGGGTCCATCAGAGTAACTGCTCGCACGGTGCTAGGGACTTCGGGTTAAATTGGTTCAGGTAAGCTAAAGGGCGGCTAAGCAAATATAAGATTGTGTGTGGGATTAAGCGTAGGCGGTAAGGATACAAAGAGAAAACAAATCCGATTCTGCTCATCCTAATCTACGGCGTATAATCAGTTACTATGGTACACAATACGAATTGTAGCGACGAAACAAGAACAAAATATCATACAATAGTATACAACGAATCAATAATTATAACTAAACAATTTGCATTTATACATATCCAAGAATATATACATACATATAGATATATGATCGATGATTAAGGGTACGACTGCAAGTCGATGCGACACGAGTTCTCAGGCATTCGTATGACAAACTATGACCGTGGGTACATTTATTTTCGAAATCAATAGACGATGTGTAACAATATATCCTAGGTTCTTATAAAATTATCTTCAAAATGAGAATGAAACTTTTCTAGTGACAATATTTCGCTGCCCAGTGGTCAGGGTTGGTACTCCCGAAAATAACTCTTATCATACGTAAGGGAATACATATATACGCGCATATAATCAATTAGGATGTTTTGAACGGTATCTAGTGTTGGCGATCGTTTTTATATTTGAAGCTCTGTCTCAAACTTATCCGATGGCCAGTTCATCGGTACTTAGTATACCTAGTGTTACTGGCTAAACGTGCCAAGTACGGCAAAAAGTTTAATACGTCGGGAAAAATGAACAACGATGTCGTTACCAATTTTGAGGAAGGACAGGTAAAACTAAAGTGGATTTGACGTCCACTAACCGTCAATGTTTTGAGCGGTAGGACGCGACTAGATTCGCGTTCGATAACATCATCTCTGCTCAACGAAGGTACAAATAACAATGAGAAATGTACATTTAAATATATTCGAAGCTCAAATCTCGACTCATTTTGTCCTAGCGGTATTTGATAAATTGCCGTTTTAACATTGTGAACCGCTGCGAAGGAAAACTATACAGCGTGGAATTCATATCGCTTAGCCTATAGGTCCCGGTAGGAAAACATTTGGGCCGAAATTTCAAGCTTTTGAGGCTAACATTAAGACAAAATTTCCTAAGCAATATCTCAGTTATTGCCTACATAAAGTCTAACTTGTCAAACGTGGGGAAAATAATATTTCGTTTTACCAGGGAAATTTGGTGTAAATAGCCTCACTTGAGGATCAATAAAAACCTTTGTTCACGATCGGTTCAGCGGAACGATTTTTTAAATTCTCAAGTAAAAATATAACGAAATCATGGGTTGCAGTGAAAAATTTTAAACGGTAAAACTCGTAATTAGTGATTGGGATAATCGAAGTCGTAAGGCTAGTTCATTGATAGTTCATTAGGCAAATTGGTTTCTCGTTACTTCTGGCACGATACTCAGAAAGGAGAGAAAAATTAAAGCAGTTTTGGAATAACCAGGGGTTGAATTAATTCTATTTCAAAATCGTCAGTTGATCCTTTTTCTTGCAATAAAATAAGTGTTCGACGAGTTGTCTCGACCCTTAGATTCAGTATTGAACTAATTCTCGACCAAATCGTCTCGACGGTCTTGCAATTTGACCCATAATATTCTAGAGGTCCTAAGGACCACTTTGTATCCCTAGGTTCACGAATGTACTACATACGAATTTTTATCCAACTTCGTAAAGAAGGATTTGCGCACTAACGGAATTATTGGCGGCCCAGTGCGGAAACGCTATATACGGGTCGTCAAAAATTGTTTATTTGGTTCGTCCTGTGTGCTTAAGCTACTCTTAAGCTACTTAACTAGTCCACATTCGAAAACGATGAATACTACGGTTCAGCTCAGGAGTAGATGAAACATGAACCACTCTGGAGCTAGCCCAATTTCCACGACCTCAGCCGGATTTGATACTGAACATATATAATTACTGACTCTTAATCATTTGTATGTCCGGATTGCTCGAAGTGGAATTGTTTCTTTTACCATTTGTCAAGTTGCTCATCATCATCGCTACTAAGCGATGGTACTAGTGTAATACGGGGCAACCCGCCTAAGCTAACGAACGAATCTATTGTTCGGGGAGTCTCAATTTGACGTTTTAAGCATGCTCTCTCTGTCAATAGCTCTATGTAAACTGTATAGCTATATAATACGAATGAACATGAATTCACGTCATCTTCAGGACATGGGGCAGGGTTGAAATTTTGATTTTTCTAAATAAATTTTTGCTTGACATAGAAATAAGGTAGTGACGATGGCTCGAAGGCGAGTAAACTGTCCAAAAGCGAGTAAACTTTAACACGCCCCCCAACAAAATAGGCCCAAAGATTGTCTTATACCTTACAGAATTTTGCTAATATTTTGACAATCTTCTAAGGGTTAAACCAGATTCGTATCATTGAACATTAAACCGGTTTGCTGCAGCCGTAACGAATTTATTTATACCTTCCTTAAATGCACGATTTTGAATTACTCGATTCCGACTGAGTTTCTTCGCCTGTCCTAACAAACGGGGTGCAAACCTAAATTTCGGAATTTCTAAAAATTGTGCCAGCCTTTCTCTTTGAAAATTTGCACAGCGGCCGGACTTGACCTATAATTTCGATTTATTAGGTACGGGTCACCGGTGCATTCCAAAACTGATTCATCGTGCCCTGGGCGACAGATCCGACATCTCTATTTGCGATGTAGCTTAATTTGTACACAAAAATATTGCCACTGCCATCGAATTTACCAACTCTGGTAATTTTGATATTGCAGTCGTAGCGATAGCGTATCGAAGTTTCGAGACTCCGATAACATTCGTGATGCATTGATGATTGCTAACTATATAGAGGAGAAAGAAACTCACAAGATATGACAAAAATATATAGTAAAGCTAAGCCAAAACTCAACATATGAAACTGCCTATAGGGGAACGAAATCTATGAAATTTGTGTAAAAAAAACCTGAGCGGCTTTTGCGCTGCTCGGGTTACATTTATTATAATTTTTGAACGAGCCACGTTTTTTCCGGCCCCAGTAGCGCATATGGAAGGTCTAAACGGCTTCTAGTTGTAAAACGAAAATCATCAAAATTCTTGGAAGGAATTTTGAATTATTAACGATTGACATTTTAAGTGGGTCAAGCCCTTTTAGGTCACCGGGCCAAGTTATTCAAAGATAAAGTTTATTCAACCTTAAGATTTCATTTGCAAGGGCTAATGCACGCTATTGTCTAACAAGATTTGAGCGAAATTCCTAGAGGGAATTTCGAGATATGACTAATTTAAGCTTAAGGTGGGGGCATCCCAATCTCGAGTCGTCGGGTTTATGAATCCGACAAGATACTAATGAATGTATAGTCGTATGCGACATTACGCATTCCTACTAAAATTCCGGAGAGTTTTCAACCAAATTCCTTGAGTAAATCTTAGGCTATGTGTTCGCAACAATGGATTCGGGTTACCTTTGTGTAGGGTGTGAGGTAATATTTTTGTGTCGGAATTACTGTGGCGAATCCAATTATGGGTTTCACACCTATCGGAAAATTCCCTCAAATTTCATGGGGTACTGTACCCAATTTGGGCACGGCTGATCCGTTCCGGTTTGAAACGAAAGTCTCGGATCGAGGGAATTCAAAGACGACATTTATATACTCATGTATGTACTAAATGTGAAAATAGCTAAATAAAGTTAACTATGGTTTCTAGTCCATTTTCAAGAGGTCGTCCTAATTATCTTTTAATAAGTCTGTGGATCCTGATCGGATTTCCATGGACCGGTCTCAATGGAGAGACCGAAAAATTCTGCACCAAAAAGGTTCCGTGCTCCGATTTTCCAACGGTTCCGGAGTTATGGGCTAGAGCCGCAAGGACCATCAATTGCGAGTATTCGGAATTGACGTTTTAAATGTCACTTTATCAGCTATCTTTGCCAGTGAAAATGAACAATGGTAGCTGATATTTTATTGATTTTAACAATTTAACTTCAACACTGGTAAATTTAATATCGGTGATTTCAACTTATATTTTTCGGAAATTTTTCTCATTGCTGTTCGTTATAGGGCGAACAGCCACTCCTTTTTGTGGTCCTCACTTGGGAGGGCGGTCGTGGTCATGGCCAATTTTTCTCGCTAAATCGGGCTAAATTTTTCTTAGTCCTATCGCGCGGGGTTAGACCTTTTTGTGACAATCTTTTTAGGTGGTTGCGGGAGCCTCGCCGTTCTACTTATTCGCGGGTCGGGGATGGCAAAGACTCGCCAAACCCGAACTAAAGTACCTACAATAAATATATACTTATGTGCAAAATCAACAATTTCGCTCCAAAATCGACCTAATCATGGGCGGTTGTGCATGAATATAGTCAGGTTAAAACCTATATGCCAACGATACAGCAGATTAAAACAATGCTTATAAGAACAGCGTCCAAAGTACAAAAAATGGTGTCTAGTTATGTGCCTTTATGGCTACAGCAAACAACGATACAACGAAATCAACGCGATTTGACAATACAATTATATATGGTAACTACGGTACCAAACGAGTGCGAGGGATCAATACAATCATGACATCGATCATACGCATGAACAACGGTATAAATACAAATCGTATATAAGGAACCAATGCAATCAGGGTGCCAATTAAACATATATACGTAGGAACGACGGTATCAATCGGGTATATAACAACCGATAAATTATGTTAATTCAATACAAATCAAGTGTACAAAGGGGTATTTTATGGCAAATATAAATGGTATATTACGATTAACAACAATAATAAGATAATCATACGTTTATGTTACGATCTTTATATCCACCCGTTTTGATCAGGGAAACATCGGCGGTGCAGACCGAAGTACTGGGAGATACAAAGTATATAGCGATTGTGTCAACCATATCGATTTGTGGTTGGTGGTACTTATGATGACTATTAGTGAGGCGACAACAGAGTGTCGTGCGACCAATTCCTTCATACGGAAAGGTCAACATGGGTCTAAACTTGAACAGAAAAAAAATCATTGATTATGAATTTTTTCTAGACACATATCGGTGTGTGTGAATTGCTTCAACTTCCTTCAAAACTATCGTCTTCGAGGGTTTAGTTTCAACGACGGTTTTATGACCAAAATGCGTAAATGTTGTACAATAGGCTGTGGCCAGGATTAATCTATCTCGTAACGATCCATCATGAATCTGTTACATCTTTTAAAATTTTAAGGGGAAATTAATTGACTCTTTACTTGGGGTGGGAATATTAAGTAAGAGTTCTAAGGCGGATTTCATCAAGGGAATTTTGTGTTTTCTTGGGATATGTCTGATTTGGATGATAATTTGAGCTCTTGTAGGTCCACAGCTAATTAACGGCGTAACTTCCTTCAAAGCTATCGTGTTCGAGGGCTTAGTTTCAGCGACGGTTTTGAATACCAAAATGCGTAAATGTTGCCCATTAGGCTGTGGCCAGGATTAATCATCTCGTAACGATCCATCATGAATCTGTTACATCACTTAAATTTTTAAGGGGAAATTATTTGACTCTTTACTTAGGGTGGGAATATTAAGTAAGAGTTCTAAGGCGTATTTCATCGAGGGAATTTTCTGTTATTTTTTGGGGTATGTCTAATTTGGATAATCATTTGAGCTCTTGTAGGTCCACAGCCAATTAACGGCGTACGATTGATTCTCCAACGAGTTTTCCAGTTACTACAGGATACGGGTTAGGTACCGTATCAAAAATAAGTTCTTCAAATAACGCCAAAGTTACTTCTTGCTTCGCCGGTATGGGGAGTTTTATTACTGTTAATTGCCTTGGAAACAGTTAGCTCACGGGAGTCATGAGCCCTTCAAAACTTTTAGACCCTGCTTTTGCGTACCTGCGCGGACACCAGGAACACAAGGCGCGTAAGAGCCAGGTGCCACTCCTCGGATTGCGTTTTTGGTCAACGGCGTGTTTTGTTCGGCGAAAGTCTGCGAGGCAATTTTCTTGGTCGCTCGAGTCGTACTCATACACACCGTAAAACGACGAGTTACGCTAAGGCTTCCATCTTCTGCACGTCAAGCTTGAACGCGTGTCGTCGACCGGGGTGACGATTTCAAACCCCTTCAACACGTATCGCTACAATGATCATCGAATCACAATAACAGCATGTGTCTTGGTTTAAATAATGTTTATTGGTAAACCAAAATCGTATGTCGACACATTATGAGGGATAACATGAGCGGTAAAACAATTATAATACGAATAATCATACTAAGCTATTCTCTCGTTAGGTGTACGGAATTACGGGTACGCAAAAACTGTTGGGTCGTGGAATCGGTAGAGTATCATACAAATGTCGGAGCATTCCCCCTTTTTTATACGGGACACTCACAGCTGTATAAATCCCGACGTGAATTTGTGAACTTCACCTAAGCCTTTCTTAAACGACGACAGCTGCACTTACCTTATGCTGTACGGGACGGAAGGGAAAGTCTATGTGATGCTCAGTTATCAGCTGACTAACGGGTCGTTCGGAATTAGAGAACTCCAGCTAACCCGGTTCAGGTAAGCTAAAAGGCGGCTAAACGAAAACACGACTGGGAGTGGGACTAAGCGCACACTATGGGTATACGGAGGGAAAGAACAGATTCGATTCGGCTCGTCCTAAACTACTGCATATACAACATATCAATTGCTATGGTACACGATACGAACTGATGCGATAAGGTGCTACAAACAGGGTGTTATACAACGAATCAGTAGTGATTAATATAATGGCGCATAATATTAAAAAATATACAGGCGTATGGGTACATATAAATGGTTTATATTTAAAGGTACGACTCCAACTCGGCACGACGCATCACTTCACGCATACGTATGAATAATCTATGACAATAGGTACAAGTAACTTCCTTTTCAAAATCAATAACCAGTTTACAACAATATGTCCTAGGTGCCTATGAAATTGTCCGGAAACTTTTCAATGTTTTCACTGCCTTTTGTGTGGGGTCAGGGTTGTGTAATCTCGGGAATGATTCCTTTTCTATCGTACACCAAGGAATACGTATCTACATGCACATTCAATTTTGAACGGCATCTAGGGTCGACGATAACCTTTTTTATGCCTAAAGCTCTGTCTCAAACATATTCGATGGCCAGTTCACCGGGACTGAGACTGACAACGTGTGCCCTGTACGGCAAAAAGTACTAATGAACAACAATGTTGTTAGCGACTTTGGGGAGGGGCAAGCGAAAAACAGTGGATCTGACTTTCACAAACCATCACTCTGCTTTCGGGTGGTAAAACGTGATTGAGTCCGCGTTCGGTAACATCATCCACGCGCAGCGAAGGTGCAAATTGTGATATTAGCAATATATGATCATATATGATCGAAACTGAAACCTGGACTCATTGGTGTCGTAAAATTTACTCTGTGGATTGCTTTTTCGTGGCCTTAGACTCGTGAACTATAGTAGACTTGGGGTGGTTATGGTAAAATATTCCTAATTCAGTTTCTGGGTCCTGGTACGAAAAGTTTGGGACCAAATTTTCTAATTTTTCAGATTTTCCTAGCGGGAAAATTTTCAGTAAATGTTTACGTTATAAAATTAAAGTTATTAACAGTGGGGAAAATAAAATTTCGTCTTAGCAGCGAAATTTTATACGTTTTGATAAGGCGCAGAATCGAGCCGGATCCATGGAAAAGTGCTAAATTGTCAATTTTAAGTCTTAATTGAGGTTCGCTCAAAGCTTTCGTCCACGCTCGGCTCGGCGGAACAATTTTCTTTACTCTTAAGGAAAAATACCGGCAAAACCCTAAGTGATGAAGAAAAATTTTCTAAACGATAAAATCTATATTTAAAGTTTCGCTTGCTCGCGGTACTAAGGGTCAGTTTGCTGGGCGGTTGTAGAATGTGCTGCAATGTTTTGCTCTGTTTCTCGGTAAACTAGTTTCACGTTGCTTCAAATATTTCATGAGAAAAAAATAACAAAAGGAATATATTAAGTACAGCGTATGGTCATGTGTCATGTTTGTTCCATTCCAGATTTACCAATTGATTTCTTTTCTTAGAACTACGGAAGGATTGAAGGCGTTGCTTCGTGCCTTTAAGTTTTCAGTGTTGACGAGGCTGCGAAAACATAACTATTTGACCTATGATCATGCTCTATCGGTGCTCATAACGTTCACTTTGCGAAAGTGTACTAAAACCGACTGCTGAAACAGGAGCCAGTAACCGGAACCCGATTTATGCCTTCTTCGCTTCTCGCTCCTGTCTTCCAGTACCCGAATATGGTATGTGCTACCGCACGGATTCCTGTAGCGTGACAATGGTGATACTATATATTTCTGAATCTGAAGAAATCAAAGCCGATTTTCTTTCGGGGCTTATATCGTTCTTGAGCATCGTGGGAACGATCCACATAGCTACTGACATGTTGATTTTGGTTTTTTAAACGGAGCGAGCGGAGTTTTCACTGCATCAGCAATATCAAGTTTTTAAGGCTTCATTGCGAAATCTGACCATACGGGTACCAGCACAGGTATTGAAGATCCGTTGGCTTAGGGGTACAGAAATCCTCGGGGGAGGGGGTGCGGAGCTTTCAGCGTGGCGGGACGACAAATAACGGGTCGACCGCGCCGCTGAAAGCTATGCGATACGATATCTTTCCGAATGTTTAGAAACCAAAGCCGAATTTCTTTCGGTATTTTTATCGTTCTCGAGCATTGCATGAACGTTCCACATAGCGACTGACACTTTGATTTGAGTTTTTCAAACGGATCGAGCGAAGTGAGCGGAGTTCTAGCTCAACACTGAAGTAGCAAAAGCAAGTTTTAAAAGCTTACTTGGCAAATCTGACCATACAGGTACCAGCATTAGTGTCGAAGGTCCGCCAGTTTACGGACGCAGAAGTCCTATGGTGTGGGGGTTTGCACGGAGAAGTTGTATAGTCAGTGGGGTGGTCCGGCCCTTAAGGGGGTTACACTCTATGGACACCGATGGGGTACATGTCTCGCGACACAGGCTTCTATCGAAAAGCGAAGACCACAGCATCAACAAATTGAGATCTACAACCTCCATATTTTATTTAATTGGTCCACTGTTTATCGACCATTTATATAGATTTTTCAAGTTTCAGTCTGTTATGCGTGTTTTAACCCTACAGCCACTGTTTACTAATTAGGTTGTCAAGCACGCTGAATCCGATAGTTTTGTTATCTAGAGTTCAATTTGACTATATTATACATTTCTATGGGGTAGTCAATATACACATGTTTTCGGTATTATGAATACGATGGTTGGGTAGTTTGGAGCGCATCATGAACATTTCATGCTTTTCGGAGGTCCTCAATCAGCTTAGGGTCGACGCACTCGATTGTAAAATATAGACTGTCTTGGTTTGCTTGCTTAATAGGTAGCGTGCGCTCGCATAAGCTTTTGCATGTTAGTTAAATAAGTATAGTTCTGCAAATAATACCGATGTATGTACTGTGCCAAAATACCATTGTTTGGAGCAATAAAATATGTAATTTCATTGATATTTTCTAATACCAGGTAAAACGGAAGGTGCAGCAATATCTTCGAGAGACGAAGCACGTATCATCAAAACTTGTGTTATTTGTGGAACAGTGATCGTTTATAGTGGCGTTAATCGTGCCTACTGTTGTGATGAATGCATCAATGAGCAAGTGGAAAGAGCCAAATTAGTTATTCTTGATGTAAGTTAGCCATATTTTAACAGTTAACATTTCAAGAAATTTTATGTGTGCTGGTTTTTCCATTCAAAGAAATATACTAAACCACAAACACCTGTTCCCCAACTTCCCAAACTTGACGAATTTTATTTGGCTGCGTTTGCTGTTCAGACGTTATTTAAGAGGTTATTCAAAAAATAGTTCGCAGAATATCATACATATCCCTTTTGGGTTATATGAATCTGGTTCGGTTAATTTTTAAAAGTTGGGGAACCAGATAATGCTTTCGAGCCATGTTGGTTTAATTATACGTTTATATTTTTGTTATTTTTTAAATAATTTACTCATTAATTATTAAACCTATTAAAGATAAGGTCTAAGTACGCTATGTTCATTATTTAAAATGACATATTGTAGTCATAACCTTGAGGTAATACAGCGTATTTTTGTTATTGTAGCCTAATGAAAGTGTCATGATGATAGAACGCACTTCTGGGCGCGTTATAAATGGACCTAGTGCGCCTCGCCTTAAGAGCCTGAACTCTTATTTACGGAGACATCCATCCTGTCAGCCAGTCCTTCCAAAAGCGCCGAAGCACTTGAAAGGTTAGCTCAGCAGTATTTATTTATTGAAGATATCTGCTGGTTTCAAGCCTAAAATGAATTTAGCTACCTTACACAGCTATAATTACGCTGCAATTCGTTAAATTTGTACATCAAGCGTGATTAAATGTAATGGTTTAAGATTTATCATTGGTTTGGTGTTAAATTTTAAGATGCTTGTAACTGGGCGCAACTACACTGGTTTGTCTGTAATACAAGTGGAGCTGCACCTTTTCGTCGACGTTAAGTTTCTATTTAGCTTTCCATATCACTTGTGTGTCTATGGGGGAGTTTATCCCAAAGCCAAACCTACCTTCTCAAGGCGCCGCATCGCATCCGCACCGCCCCACTGCCGCTCGCCAATGCCGAATACACAAAAAATAGTGTAAAAATTGGCAAAAATTGGGGTTAAATTTTCAGTTCTTAAAACTTCAAGAACCCCCAACGACAACTTCCCCATCTTCTCACGACTATTGCCCACCCCACCCCGGCGCCGCCGCTCGCTAATGTAAAACAGGGTGTTGGCAAAAATTGTGGTAAATTAGACAAAAATAAACGGATTCAGTTCCTGCAAGTTTGCAAAAATTGAGGGGAAATTTTTAAGTTCTTCAAACTTTAAAAATCTCACCCCCCAACAACCTCCTCCAACGACTATTTTGCACCCCCCCCCCCATCGTTAAGCCGACTGACTTTCGATACCTATGCCCAAGAGTGCTTTAGGGAAGAGTATAACACTTCGCTGCACTTACATGTTAGCCCATGTTTGATGATACGGGCGTTTTTGGCCTGACGCCTCCCCCCTCAGTTTCTGGGGGTTCGTTCGGACCCCTTCCCCCCAGAAATTGGGGGTCCGACCTACCCTCCTCCCAAAAAAACTGTGGGGGGCATTCCATCTCGCCCCCCCCACAAACTGGAGGTTAGGCCGAACACGCCCGTATCATCAAACACGGACTGACATGTGAGCGCAGGGAAGTGCCATACTCTTCCCTAATGCACACTTGCTATGACGGTGCGAGCGGAGATTTCACTGAGGGCGCTAGTGCAAAAATCGTGAAAATTTCTTTTTTGTCTGTCGCTTTGCGTCATAACTCATGTTCTGATGGATGGATTTCGATAACAAGTTTGTTGACCAATAGAGAAAGTCATGACGATGTGCTCTTTAATTGAACGCAAACAGCACCGACCCTTTCTTCCATTTCAAAACCTCAAGAACTGTTTTAATGGTTCTTTGCCAAGTCTGGATATACGGCTACCAGTGTTTCACAGCCTAGATCTCGCGACGCAAGGTTCATATTGAAAAAGGAAGACACCATCGGCGTTCATCGAAATCTACAACTTTGCTGATCACGACTTTTTGTAAGACCATTGTCTGGGCCCTGTTGACCCGAATATGGTTAGTCGACCCTTTGTCAGAAATGATTTTTTAAATTTGGCACGTTATTGCTTGTTTTTACCTTAAGTGCCTTTTAGGTTATGAAGCACGTTGGATACAGTGGTTTTGCTATCTAGAGTCCAACTGGACTATATTGCTGGCCTGCCCACAGTGGGGCACCATCACTGTCCAAATCCCCCATGTTTGTGATATTTTCCCTATATCATTTCCTGATACTCGCGTTGTTCAACTAAATCCAAATATTTTTATGGTTGTAAATTTTATTGTCTATAATGTTAAATTTTTTAAAATCATTAATTATATACCATTATTTCTAACGCTAAAACTTATACCCTGAAAATACTTTCACGACAGTAAAACTACATGAATATTTAGCATTTTTAAGCGAAATTTGTTCCACACCCCAGTTTGAAATTTGCGCCGAGAATGAATAGGAACTCAACGTTCCCCCACTTTTCACATAGCTGTGGACATGCCAGCATTGTACCTTTTCATGGGATTTGAACAGTCACGGTCGACAAACCAGACTGCCAAAGTGAAGGGCGTCTTCATTTGTCTGGTATTGCGTGTAGGGCTTCAAGAATAATTTATGTATATGTTTCCCTGAAAGCTGATTGCAATGACGTGTTTATGTAGAGTCCAGTACGCATTTTCGATTTTCGTGTTTTTGCAGAAGTATTCAATGGCTTTACGGTGAATGAACCTGATGTCCAGAATATAGTGTCTGCCTGTCTTCATTTGGTTGGTTTCGTATTGCGTGCAGGCCATCAAGAATTGTCTATATAGAATTTTCGTTAGGATGAATAAGATGGTTTGGTTATCTAGTATAGCACGAGTATCTCATGTTTTTTTCAGACTTTTTCGTTGTGTTTAGGATGAATGAACCCGATTTCCAGAATATATTCGATCTTCAGTAGTTCGGTACATGACATCAAAAATAGTCTATACAGAGGTTTTTTGGTATACTGAATATAGTAGTTTCGTTTATAATGACCAACAGTTTTTATTGGGTTTAGGAACAATTAACCAGATTTACAGAATTTTAGTCTGTCTTCAGTAGTTTGGCTATGTATCTCATATAGGGCACCAAGAATGATCTATGGGGTTTTGGTACGCCACATACGATGGTGTACACCAACACAATAATACTTGATGTGCCGTCAGTGTTGTTTTCGATGGGTTAGGCTTTAGGATCGACCAGGTTTCAGATTTTTCTATGGGTTCATGGTTCTAAAGGCTTTATAGGGTGGTATATACATCAAACACAGCCAGGTACAGGTGATTACATAGAATGATGACTTAAGATAATGAAACCACGCTCGCTCCGTTTCACCCTCGTATGCGAGGTACTAGTGTATTTGTTCGATTTCAACCGTTTCCACGGGTGATAATAATAATCATATTATGGTTTTGTTGTTAATGCTCAATTTTTAATATCGCTCAATTGTTGACATCATTAAAATTCTTAGTTGTATCTGCTACAACTCCACCGGGTAAAAGTGATATAATCTCGCGTTACCACAGTTGACTTATGTACGAACTCTGTATAGTTGTTAAAATTAAGGATTTCACGTAGCTGTATAATATATGTATATGTAGCTAACAGCAGGTACATAAATTATCTCAGGGGAAACCGTAACACTGAACAGCTTCCGAAGCAACAAATTATTAATGGTCTAAAGAAAATGCAATTTCATTTCAAATGTTATGCTTGGAAGCTTGTGTATAGTACATTTAAATGAAGTGTAATTTTTGTGTTCGGGATCAATGCGGATAACAGCTTTCTGATTCCATCGTTCACCTAGACATACAACGTTTTTGTCACGAGTGGATATCGTTAACGGTTTTGTATATGTGGTAACAGTATATATAACCTTGCATAGGTAACGCTGCCGAAGCGACAACGTCATCTGCTGCCGATAGCACAACAGGTCCGGAAACAATTAGACTGAAAGTTAGAAAGACCATACGTGACATTTTAACTGCACGGATAAATCGCTCCGACGATATTTTGTTGTCGAACGAGGAAATTAAAAAGGTGCGCCATTGGCCTGTTGGCATGGTATTAATTTATATCGATTTGCCGTTTATGATATGCTCCAAAATCATTGAACAGAAGATGTTAAATCATGACTTATCGGAAAAACCACTAGCAGCTATTAGCTAAACGAAATACAAAAGAAGCTGATGCTTGCAATAATCTTGTTTAATGAATTTGCTTATTATATCTCTACCATAATGAACACCATAGTTGAAATGCAATGTTGGCAGTAAATTGACTATCATGACAGATAACAGAAGTCGAGCGTGAAAAACAAGGTGCGTAGTGAATAAAAAAATTGCACAAGGTTGATTTTACAACTTAAGGGTAATTTTACTACTATTTCATTTCTATTCCAACTTTGTAAAAATGTAACGGCGTTGTTGTTGTAATCGTAATCTTGAACTATTTTGCCACGCCGGCATTTTAGTGTTGCTCAGGAAACGGAAAACCTCATCGCCATATAATATGCCTTCGCATACATATCAATGAGTATAGCAATCATCCGCGAAAGTCGCCGTTGTTTATCTTAGCTTGCAAGAGCGAAGAAATTCTTACTAAAACGCTGCCAATCACAAAATTTCATTTAATATTTAACAGGTTGCCCTGAATATAGAAAATGAGCTGTATAAATGCTACGACGATATGGGCCCGCGTTACAAATCCCAGTGCAAAGGCATTATTCTTAACCTTCGAAATCCTTCAAATCAGGGTTTATTTCGTCGCGTTGTAATGGGCCATATCAATGGAGCCATGCTGGCAACCGCATCCGTGAAGCAGTTATGTTCCCCGGAATGGGCTGATTGGGCAGATATTTCGTTGCATAGATCATCGAAACTCATGCGCTCACGTTATTCTCCCCGACATAAACATTCTGTTGCTGCCATCAATCAAGGCGTAGATTCTTTACAGCAACACAGCAGTGTAACAACAACGCAGAGTTGCCGAGAACAAACTTATGACTCCGTGACGCCACAAACGCTGCTGGCTAATGTTATGGTTGATACAACTTCCCAACACAAATCGCATTTGTTCGATCTCAATTGTCGTATTTGTACCGGTAAGGTAGATACTACCGGTGCTACGTGTAGTGGCAGCCAGACGGCTTCAACGGTTACAAGTACATCACCGCATGAGCAGCCTAGCGGAGGCGGCAGCGGTGATAATGATGGCGTGAAACGAATTCGTTCTCCTTCAGTTTCTTCAACGGTTGGAACATTACCAACAGACAATGGCGATGACGACGAAATTTATATTGACGAATCAAATGCAGGTTCACAGCAGCGTCGTCAACGTCGACGACATTACACAGCAACGGCAACGGTGCTTGAACGACGTTTTCGTCGTCATCGACATCGCCAAGATAGTCGGCGGTCTCGACAGCATTATGCAAGGGTTAAAGTTGGACATGAAAACTGCGGTCGAAAACTGTCCCAACAACGGTCGGACGTTGAAACTGTCGATTTAGCAGGAGATGACGACACTGTTGTTGAGGACGATGATTACGGTAACTCAAACGATATCACTACTGAGGGCGACGAATATGTTAACATGATATCATACGGTGGACATGTTTGTCCTCGCAAGATTAACGCCAACCTCAGCAGTACTGACAGTGTATCCACCGGCACAGATACCGACACTATAGCGCCTGTTTCGATACCATCATCTGAATTTGTTAACCGTGGTGACGGCACATTAGATCCGCTATTCGTGCCAATGCCTGCACAGGCCGATCCGCTCCAGTTGTCTAAAGACAGTCCGGAATATCAAGGCCCACCTATGGATTATATGAAGGTTAGAATATTGTTATACTACTTTGGAAACTTTGTGAAACGGTCAATTCCCCAACACTCCACTTTGGAGAGACCATAATAAAGCCGTAGGTTGCTTGAAATTTTGATTTTAAAAGCTTCGGTTTTTTGTTCAATGTGTAATATCGACGTGACGCTGCTGCACTGCGCACTTCCCAGACGCAATGCCCATACGACCCCGGCTATCGTGACTTCAAGGGCGGACCTGACGGGTTTCAATTACTCGAATGTCTTTTCCAGCATGAGTCAGGCCCAAGAAATGACGGAACTTAGCAAGCCGCAGGAGCGCTTCACAGGATGTGTTCTGATCCTGCCGGACGGGTTGCGCACGTAGTCTACGAGGTATTACCTTTGAGGTCCCCAGGGAGGTCGGCTCCGTCACCTGCTCACAGGCCAAAGAGACCGTACCACTATTCTCTATCCACGTCCAAACCCGGGAAGTAGAAAATTCTTTTGCACTTTCTAAAAATGGGCAATTATTTAGTTTTATTTTAGCCAGTGGCCCCCGCTAGGGTCCGACAAATCCCTAGACGTTTAACGTCGGATCCGCGCGTATCTAAATTTCTTATTTTGGGTGCTCAGCGTGACTTTTAAAATTTTCTGAGTGTGAGTCGCACCAGTCGTACCTTTACAACAGCAATGATTAACAAACTAATGTGTAATCGGTGAGTCACGCTGAGGTTTGCTTCTTCGATGCGCGTGTCAAACCTGAACGTGGGTCGTCGATTTGGGGTGACGGATTTCAAACCCCTTCAGTGCCTATCGCTACTATGGGTCAACAAAACACTTGCACAATGCGGGTTTTCAGTGAGCTTTTATTGATGAGTTGCACAAATACTTATGGGTACACTGACAGATACGTACTGTACGGGCAGATACAATAAGCGTTATGTCATTTTTATAGCACGCTAGTACACTATGAGCAGGGCTGCAATCGGGGAGGGTTGCGGAGTCATCGCCTTTTTCACTGAACTCTCACAGCTGAGTCAAAACACGGCATATACTGTGAAGCCTTATCTCATGACAGCTGCGCTTACCTTACTCATAAAAAACAGTAATGGGTGAAGTCAAAATCAGCACTGGTGGGTGCTACGGTTAGTTATCGACATCATGAAGGTGCCATCGAATAACTATCTGCTCGGTACTATATTCACTAACAGGATTGGGTACTCCGACACAACAACGATAGGTTCAGGCAAGCGAAAGGCGGAAACGAGGCGGGGATACGGGGATGAGCGTGCATCAGGACGTTTGCGGGACTCCATCTTGCTCATTCAAATCACAATACTTTGGTACGTAATAATCGGTTATTTATACTCACATTGAGTAGCGATGAGGCTAACCTATGACAAGATAACGCAACAATGGATACAACAATGCTTAAGGATACCATGACAAGAGTATGAAATATTCCTCGGTACGATTCCTGAACTCTATGACGCGACAGCGGTGCGGTACAAAGTTTTCTTTCCTACTAGCATACATACACACGTATTTAGAGTGGCCATGTGAAATTTGTAATGGAACTTCTAAATAGGCTGACTAATTTTGGTGTTTATTTTCTATGCAATTACTTTGCAAACACAATGGAATTGAGACCCTAATTATACTCGATCTTTGATTCAGGGCATTACAAAAATAGATACTTCGAATACACCAATTCAAGTGATAACAGCAGAGAAAAGGAACGATTAGGCGGACTTGCCGTTCGAACAGCTCACAGGGTCCCGGTAGACTGAGCTCGGGACTTAATTTTGAGCATTTCCTGGTGCGAAACTTGGTTCAATTTACTACGCAGGCTGTACCTTACATTGTAATTAAAACGAGTAGTATTAGCGACGGAATTTCGTGGACCATCGGCGTTATTCTAATGGCACAAAAACAACGTCATTTTGACTTAAAAACGCTCCCAGATGAGCCATATTTGCTACTAAAATTTGACGGTTGTTTCGAGCAGCTCCTGCTCGACGAAGCGAGGCGGTAAACGGAGGCCCCGGTTGACAAGACATCCGTAGCCAATTTTCTAGCTGAATTCTACTCGATCTACCTCCTAAAAGCGTTCGGTTTGCACTTTTCAAGCTAAATTTTGAGCACAATTCGATTGAGCCGGAGGGAGACTTTTGAATCCCTAATAACTTTGTATTCTGCCAGCCTTTCTCCACTAAACTTTGTACGGTGGCTGAGTTTAACCTTACTTATCGATTTCCTAGGACCGGGTCAGCGGTCCTCACAAAAATGGTCCGTCGGGCCGAGGCCCGACAGGCTCGATGTCACATTTAGCGACTTCGATAATTTTGAAATTTAAAATGTTTCCATTGGTAACGTAACTCATCAACACTAGGGAAATTAATATTTTCCCTTGCCTAACCAAAACGTGTGGAGAAGCAAGACCAAAACAGACTTGCGGAAATGACATAATTTGTAAAATTGAAGCTGCCAACCGAGCGGCGGTTATGCGGGTCGGATTTAGACTGCCTATAACTTTTGAACGGGCCACGGCTTTGCCGGGCTCAATAGCGTAAACGAAAGGCCCACTGGGCCTCTATATCTACAAGAAAAATCGTTAAAATTCCTGGAACAGATGTCAAGTTATTAATGTGTAGAACTCGGGTAAAAGCGGACCACCATCGGGCCATCGGGTTTATAATTCTAACATAACAAAGTTGAATCTTGTGATTGCATTCGAAAGTAAACATGCCTGCGAAGAAACTGCGAGAGTTTCACCAAGATTCCTGGAGAGAATCTTGAGACATTTTAATTTCAATCTGGAACCTACCTTTTTAGTGGGGTTAGGCCACTTCGAGGCCGTCGGGTTTATATTTCTAAGGCGAAATCGACGAGTTTTAGAATCCTATTTACGAGTAGACATTACCACGATGAAACTGCCAAGGTTTTCAGCAAAATTCCTGGAGAAAACTTGAAATATTTAGATTTTAATCTTAATTTTACATTTTGGTGGGGGTTAGGCCTTTCCAAGGCCATCGGGTTTGGGGTTCCGACTCCATAAAGTCGGGTTTCAGGGTGGTATCCGGTAGCGGACATCCTTGCGAAGAAACTGCGGAAGTTTCAGCGAAATTCCCGGGGAGGTTCTTAAAATATTTTAATTTTAATCGTAATTTCACTTTTTTTAGTGGGGTTAGACCACTTCAAGGCCGTCGGGTTTCGGTTTCCGACTCGAAACCGACATGTTTTAGAATCCTATTCGTTAGTAGGCAGTCTTACAAAGAAACTGCCAAAGTTTGAGTAAAGTTCCTGGAGTAGATCCCAATTAAATTTTCGTCTTTCGGCGGGAACGTACACCTTTTTAGGGTCATCGGGTTTGAGTTTCTGTCTCAATATTTGAACGTTTTAAACCTCGAAGCTTTGATTCGGATCCTCCCAGAGATCCGGATAAAATTTTAACCAAATTCTTAGGTAAGTTCTCGAAATATGTCAAATTTCTATCGAAGTGAACCGAGTCACTCACGGGATATTGTCTCAGTGTGCCTGTTTGTGGTCCAGCATAAAGTCTTAACAAACTGGCGTTGCATATTACGTTGTTGTCTTATTAGCAAAACTTGTACAGGTTCCTAATGTAAGTCGACGCAAAATATTATAAAATTCCTACTACAAAGCCAAGAATGAACGGACAAACTCTTGTCCACAGCAATCATAAACCGCTTAAAATCTTGAAAACCAATGCTGGCAAATCATCAATAAACCGTACACGCGCATGTATGACCGTGGATGATTCGGAGTACTAGTAGAGACGTCTTGTTTAGCCGATATACTTTCATGTAAAATGTTTGTTTAACCTCGGTCAGCTCATAGAAAATTTTCCTTGCTCCTAACTCGACTCAGGGAATCATGTAAAAAGCATCTCAACGCGAGTGTCGCGTTTGTTTGTATCCTAACTTATGGACCGAGGGAGGTCCAGTTCGACTTCGACTGTTCAGATAAATCGGGTGAATCCTTGCATACGGCTACTGGTCGGGGTGGCGAGCTAGGTCGGGCTAGTCTAGCATGTAAACACCAGTATGGACAGGGAGTCCACGGAGGCTTAGCATCACTTCTAATTGTCCAACGCTCTCGCTCTACCATAATTCTGTTATTCCTACGAGCTTATCCTAACTAATTCCACGGGCACTAACTCCCTACGCTAAACCTCCCTGCCCATACTTACGTCGTCGTCCATCGCCCATACATCCACATACGCGATCAGAGCGGAAAGCCAAAAGTAATCGATAAACTCCAGAGCAGAACAAAAACACTAAAGAGCGCCAGAGTCGGTCTGCAAAACGACCGAACTCTGCGCTGTCGAAGTCGGACTGAACGCTAATTTGTTTGTGCAGTTCTGCTTTTATATGAAAATTTTAAATTTTCGAATTTTCAAATTTCGTGGCCGTTAAAGTGCTTATTCAGCACTTTTGGCCGATTTTCTGATCCACTCTGATCTAACTGAGTTAATACTGTTATCGGCCAAATTCCGATCATATTTTCGGAAAATTTGGACCGATTTTAATATGAAATGTTATCCAACTAATATAATTTACGACCCTGTTTACTGCAAATTTATATTAAACGTCTAGAAACCTCAGAATAAAACGGCTATCCACTACTTTAATTAAACCTTATAAGCTATCACTTCCACATAAAACGGCCATCTTCTAATAAAATGCTGGCTTGTACTATCTGCAAGATGGCAGAGAAGCATCGGCACATCGTCGAATGAACAACTGTCATTAACTTTATATAAAAGTGCTGCTGATAAGAAGCGCTGGCCACTTCGCACAAACTTTATACAGAGTTGAAATAAGCCTTATAACTCAGCCTTGTTGATCTAGTAACTTGACAACCACCAGCTGACTACGTGGACACTTAGCCTTGCTAACACAGCTGCACAGGAGCATCAGTATATCCACAAGCCACTCAATTCCAATGTCCCTACTAACTTGTTTATTCAAGTACTCGAGGACCACTAAACTACTACAGTATATATATATATATATATATATATATATATATACGGTTTTCTAAGGGATGGCCGAAATGCCAAAAGGAACCCGGATTCGGACTCAGTATGTCCGACCGGACAAAATGATATGTAACAGCACCGTATTCGGTCTACAGGGGGGAAATAGCTTCTTGGGGGAGGGTCCATGTCAAATTTTTCAAAAATCGGGGTATTTAAACGGTTCCCCTGGGTTCGGGGTACATTTTTCTAGGGTGTTCTATATATATTTGGATTAGTCTCGATACGGGGAATCCAATGAGGGGTGACACGCCGGTCGGGGCGTTATTTTGAAATCTTCTTATGGGGTACCCAAAAGTGGGCGTAGCTAGACCCGTCCGGGCTCAATTTAAAGCCTCGGATCTAGGGATGCTAATGATACCACATATATAGTTTTATGCTTAATATCCGTTGAGTTATTTAGATAATTGTATTTTACTGGCTTATCTACTTACATATTTGATCCTAATTCCGTGGATCCGGGTCGGATTTCCACGAAGCCGGTCTCATTCGAAAGACCGTAAAATTTCATATTAATGATGTTGAGCACAAAATTTCGGAATTCCTAACGGTTCCGGAGTTATGGACCGGAGCCGGTACTTTCGACACCAACTTTACTAACTTTTCTAATTTTATTTCTTATCTTAACCAGCGCGAATGAACGCTGGTAAATAATATTTCGTAAAGTTGCATAACTTACCAGTGTGGCGAGCACTGGTAAACTTTACAATTTAGAGTTGAACTTATTCTTTTCGAGGAATTCCCTCAATTGCTGTTCGGTTTCGAGCGAGCAGTCACATTTTTTGTGGTCCTCCTTCGTGAGGACGGTCGTGACGGGTGTCCGTCACGGCCAGTAATTCCTATAAAAATTTGTGACCAATTTCGAGGTCCCACCACTCGTGGTAGGGCTAGTCCTATATATACTTTTACACTGGGTCCAGCGAGGGGAGTCGTACCGTCCTCAAAATTCCTACGAGATCGCGCATGGCAAGGGTTCGCCATACGCACTGTCTATACCTATAAAATACCGATTTACACGCATAAAAATCCCTAAATTCCCTCCAAAATCCTATCAAAAACGTTACGCTCTATCAGTCGTACCTCCATCCTAAAATTCACAAAAATACAACCAAATATGACAAACAGGATACATAACATCAAATTCAAATCCAGGCGCTTTTATGGCCTGCTCCATCCAAATAAAATAGTACCATCATAGCACAAAATGATCAATGAACGGTATACAATGACAACGATAGGGCGGCGCTTTTATGGCCTCAACTAATAACAGTAAACGGTATGAATATATACAACAACCATATATATATAGGTGGTTAACAAATGCTATCCCGATCAATCAGCAGGTTCGTGTACCTGAAAACATGTATGAGCAATAACATCAATTCCACGGTACACAATCATGTGATGCAATTATGGTAATGTATGTCAAAACGTGCCTTTATGGCCACCAAAGGTATAACGAGAATGATATCAATGGTATGTAATTCAAGCAGATATCAATGGTGCCTTTATGGCCAATGATAATATGATAGAAGTCATAACAATGCCAATATATATATGTATATCAAGGCATGCCATCGGGGCACTACAATAGATGGATACAAATATCTGTATATGCGGCTACGATTCCCTGACAAATATCCATCCCTGAAATAGCAATAACGATACCCATTTTTGACCAAAACAACGTCGGCGGTGCAGGCCGAAATACTGAAACTGCGAGTCGGTTATATAGCGGGACTCTTTGAACCTAATTATTCCGTTCACCTATATATCGATATAAATGGTGCTATCAAGCCTGTTCCGATTACGTACATATATACTTTGATTTCGATTCTGTTCCAATTATAAACGTATGTACCTGATGATTTCTGATCTATTGTAATTATGTATTTATATAGCAATGTTGATCTTGTGAGTCGTTTCAATTACTGGTTTACGTATATATAATGGTTCATGGTTTGTGCCTGTTAGGCAATTTATATATGAGGTGACAACAGGGCTGTGTAGTCGATGGGTATATATAGAGGACTCAAATACATATATTTGCTTGCGTAAAGAGGCGATTAATTGATTCTGCTTACGTAGAGGTACGTATTATAAGGCGAGGGTGGGTTCCGTACCCTTTTGGGCTATTCCCGTCGGGTGTCCCAGTTTGAGGATAAACTAGTGACAGAATTCGAAAAAGTTGGCCACTATACAGGTGGTCATGATTATCGGGGAACTCAACTAAATGTTGACCATTACACTATGGACAGGATTTTTTTGGTACTCGGAAAAATGTTGTCCATTACACTGTGGACGGGATGTTTGGTACTCGGAAAAATGTTGTCCATTATACTGTGGACGTGATTTTTGGTACTCGGAAAAATGTTGTCCATTATACTGTGGACGGGATTTTTTTTGTATTCGGAAAAATGTTGTCCATTATACTGTGGACATAATTATTGGTGGTGGAAAAAATGTTGACCATTGCACTGTGGTCAGATTTATTTTTGTTCGAAAAAATGTTGACCATTGGGGTGTGGTCAGGATTTTCGTAAATGTTGACCATTATCGTGTGGTCAGGATTATGGGTTTTCGATAAAAGTTTACCATTAGGCTGTGGTCAGGATTATCCACCTCGTAACGATCCGTAAGGATCTGTTACATCTCTTAATTTTTTAAAGGGAAAATTATTTGACTTTTTACTTGGGGTGGAAAGATTAAGTACGAGTTCTAAGGGTAGTGTAACAGATCCTTACGGATCGTTACGAGGTGGATAATCCTGACCACAGCCTAATGGCGAACATTTAGCGAAAACCCATAATCCTGACCACACAGCAATGGTCAACATTTACGAAAATCCTGACCACATCCCAATGGTCAACATTTCTTTGAACACAAAAAATCCTGACCACATCCCAATGGTCAACATTTTTTCGAACACAAATAATT
Organism: Trileptium ribeirensis; assembly: GCA_030248225.1. Lineage (NCBI taxonomy): Eukaryota > Metazoa > Nematoda > Enoplea > Enoplida > Thoracostomopsidae > Trileptium > Trileptium ribeirensis. Next base: position 78,891 of record JASANE010005226.1, on the reverse strand, counting down.
CTGACCACACCCCAATGGTTAACATTTTTTCGAACACAAATAATTCTGACCACACCCCAATGGTTAACATTTTTTCGAACACAAATAATTCTGACCACAGTGCAATGGTCAACATTTTTCGAACACCAATAATTATGTCCATAGTGTAATGGACAACATTTTTCCGACTACCAAAAAGCCGTCCACGGTGTAATGGACAACATTTTTCCGACCACCAAAAAAAAATCCTGTCCATAGAGTAATGGTCAACATTTAGTCGAGCTTCCCAATAATCATGACCACGTGTATAGTGGCCAACATTTCTGAATTCTGTCACCAGTTTCCCCCCAACCTGAACACTTGACAGGAACAGCCCAAAAGGGGTACGGAACCCACCCTTGCCTTATAATACGTATATCTATGTAAGCACAATCAATTAATCACAAGCGAATATATATATTGAGTTCATTTATACACACCCATTGACCCTAAAACCCTGTTGTCACCTCATATATAGATCGCCTAACTGGCACAAATCATGAACTACCGTATATACGTAAATCAGCAATCGAAATAACTCGCAAGATGAATATGGTTATGTAAGTACGTAATTACAATGCATCAGAAAGTATCAGGTATTTACGTAGGAAATTGAAACAGAACCAGAATCAAGGTATATACGTACGTAAGTGGAACAAACTCAATCGCACCGTTTATATCGATGTATAGGTAAACGGAATAATTAGGTTCGAAGAGTCCCGCTATGTAACCGACTCGTATTTTCAGTATTTCGGCCTGCACCGCCGACGACGTTTTGATCGAAATGGGTATCGTTATGGTTATTTCAGGGATGGATATTTGTCGAGAAATCATAACCGTATACACAGATTTTTGTATCCATCTGTTGTAGTGCCCCGATGGCACGCCTCGATATATGTACCTAGTGACAATATCATGATTTTTATGTCGTATCATTGGCCATAAAGGCATCATCGTATATATATATATATGTATATATTTGAATTACGTATCGTTATCATCGTTATTGTTATTCGTTTGATGGCCATAAAGGCACATTTTCGATATGTTACCATGCTCGTATCACATAGCCGTGTATCATTGAAACCGTTATTGTTGCTCACATGCATTTTCAGGTACCTAAGCTATCAGACTGATTGGGATGAATCGTTAACTGGATATGCATATGTCTAAATTTTGTACCGTATTCATGCCGTTCGTTGTATAGTAGGTGGCCATAAAAGCGCCGCCATATTGTCATTGTATACCGTATAATGATCATTTCGTACTATGATTGTACTATGTTATTTGGCTGGTCAGGCCATAAAAGCGCCTATGTTTGGCCAGGAATTTATGTATTTTGCTTGTCATATTTTGTTGTAATTTTGTGCATTTTAGGTTGGAAGTACGGCTCATAGAGCGTAACGTAATTGGCATGATGTTAGAAGGAATTTTAGGGATTTTTTCATGCGTATAAATCGATATTTTATAGGTGTAGAATGTGCGTATGGCGAGCCCTTGCCATACGCGATTTCGTAGGAATTTTAGCACGGTACGACTCCCTCGCAGAACCCAGAATGAGCGTCTACCTAGGAATTACCCTACCCCGCGTGGTAGGACCGTAAAGTTTAGTCTAACTTGTTATTTGGAACGGCTGGCCGTGACGGACACCCGTCACGACCGTTTTCACGAATGAGGACTACGAAAATGTGGTTGTCCGCTCGAGAGCGAACAGCGATCGAAACAATTTCTTGAAAATTATAAGAGGAAATCGAAAATATAAAATTTACCAGTGCTCGCTACACTGGTAATTAGTACAACCTTACGAAATATTATCTACCAGCGTTCAATTTCGCTGGTGGAGATAAAATTTAGAAATTTACGAAAATTTGGAACCAAAAATGTCGGCTCCGGTCCATAACTCCGGAACCGTTAAGAATTTTGAAATTTCGTACTTAACATGTATTATAGCAAATTTCACGGTCTTTCGAATGAGACCGGTTTCGTGGAGGTCCGACCCGGATCCACGGACTTAGGGACAAATTCGTATATGAGTAAGCTGGTAAAATACAATTAACTAAATAATTCGATGAATTATGGACAGAAAACCGTATGAGTGGTATCGTTAGAAACCCCAGACCCGAGGCTTTCATTTGAGCCCGGACGGGTCTAGCTGCGCCCACTTTTGGGTATCCCACATGTAGATTTTAGAAATCACGCCCGGACAGGCGTGTCACCCCTTATCAGATTTCCCGTATCCAGACCAACACGAAGATATATAAAACACCCCAGAAAAGTGTCCCCCGAACCCAGGGGAACCGTTTAAACACCCTACCCGGAGAAAAATTTGGTATGCACCCTCCCCCAAGAGTCTATTTTCCCCCTGTAGACCGAATACGGTCCTGTTGCATATCTTTTTAATCGCACGGACTAGCTGAGTCCGAATCCGATACCTTTGTGGCACTCTGGCCATCACCCAGGGTACCCCGCCCTTCTCCTTCTTTCCTTCCCTCGTTGTTCTTTTCTTTGCATAGCCGCGTTTCTTTTTGCTCCATATATATATATATATATAGGTATATATTGAGTGTCTTATACTGGAAAGTTTATTCAAAATTTTGTAGTATTTTATCCGAAGCTGAGCTCTACCGATGGTGGTCAAGTCTGTAAATAAACAAGGTACCGATATAAAAGTTTATATGAACTTCACATCAAATTTATATTAAAGTTAAACGCTTGGTACGGGACGCTTATGAAAACTTCTTATCAGTGCTTGTTTTATTGTAATTCAATATTAAGATCGAGGTATTCGGTACCTGTGGAGATGGCGTAGCAGCTTCATTAAACAAACACGATGCTCTCCAAGTAGCCGTAACTTATATGAATTTAATATAACGTTTATATAAAAGTTTCGTCTCTTATCAGCACAGTTTGACGGCACCCTGTATCGAACTTATACACGTTCGTATTAGATCGGTGGTAGTTTTATATAAAGCAAGTACCAAGTTAACCGTTTGATTTGCAGTGCTCAGTGATGTCGGCAGCTTTTGAGGAAGTACGTTTGGCCATCCCCACTTGAAGATTGGAGCACACATTGATGGCAACGCAGTACAGGTTTTATATTAACTTGATGGTTTGTTATTAAGCTTGTAAGTTAGGAATTTGAAAATTTGAATTGTTTAGGGTACTCGAGAGCTAACAGTCGCTGTAAAGCCGCGAAGTTCGTAGTATTTTATATACATTTAGTAGAAGTTTATTGAAGTTTTGTACTAAGAAGAAGTCGTAAATCATAGGAGTTAAGTAAAATTTTATAATAAATTCGGCCCCAAAACTTCGGAAATATGATCGGAATGTGGCCGATAAGAAAGTTTGTTTAATTCGGTCACATTGGATCACAAAATCGAGCAAAAGTGCTGAATAAGCACTCTAACGGCCTCTAAGATTTGAAAATTTGAAAATTCAAAATCGAGTATAAAAGCAGAACAGCGTAAACAATCAAGCGTTCAGTATGACTTCGACAGCGCAGAGTTCGGTCGGTTTGCAGACCGGCTCTGGCGCTCTTCGGTTTTCCAGTGTTTTTGCTTCTTGATTGCTTAATATTTATGATTGGTTTTGCGCTTTGGTTCGTGGATGGATGGACGCGTGCGATGGACGACGACCGTGGAACGAAGGACTGTAAGTGTGGACAGGGAGGCGGTTAGGGTAACCGTATACTTTCGACAGGTAGATTCAAAGCTCGATAGTTAATCCGTAGGATGGAACAGCACGGTAGTACGCGTATCAGAGTATAGTGTTCTGCCTCCCCTGTCCACACTCCTCTTTTACATGATAGACCTGCCCGTCCTAGCTCGTCCCAAGGATCCACTGTCACTGTTAGCCGTTCACAGTCAGATCAATCCCGAAGTCATACTGGACCTCCCTCGGTCAAAGAGTTAGGACACAAATAAGCGCGACACTCGCGCCGAATAATTTTACATGATTCCCTGAGTCGAGACGAGACCGAAAACTTTAGTTTGAGCCGACCGAGGTTAAATAAAACGTTCCTGATTGGAAATTGTCATTAGAACTCCGCATCATCCATGGTCACGCACAAGTTTCATCCAGTCATCATTAAAGTTTATTTGCAGGGTTTATGCGTTTTACGTTTTTGGACGCGGAGTCGTCCGTTTGTCTTCGGCACTTTGTTGATATGAATCTATCAGTGTTTCTGGGTTGATTTGCTCTGGGAGCTCAACCGAAGTCTAGACGATAATGCAGTATCGATGCAGACCTCATCCATACGTGAAAAGTTGTTCTTAGCCGCGAATAAGCAGGTTGAGATACCGCCCTGTAAGCTACACAGCTCGTCCCTATGGGAAATTTGATGTACCTCGAGAGTTTCCACGGCAATCTGGTTAAGACTCTACCCGGATCCCGAGGAGGATCCGAGCTATCGATTTAGCTTTTAAAACGTTTAAATACTACATCGGGAACATAAACCCGATGACCCCAAAGGGGCGCGTCCCCAACAAAATGCGAAAATTGAGTTATCTTAGGATCTACCCCAGGAGCTTTACTCAAATGGTGACAGTTCCTTCGTAGTAATGTCTAGTGACGAATAGGAGCCTAAAACATATCGGTTTCGAGTCGGAAACCGAAACCCGACGGCCTTGAAACGGCCTAACCCCAATAGAAATGTGAAATCAAGATTAGAAGTAAAATATTTTAAGAACTTCTCCAGGAATTTCGCTGAAACTTTCGCCGTTTCTTCATAGGAATGTCCGCAATTGGACGCCGCCATGTAGCCCGACCTTGTCGGATCGGAATCACAAACCCGACGGCCTGGAAATGGCCTGACCCTGTCAAAATGTGGAAATATAGTCAAAATTAAAATATTTACGGATTCCCTTCAGGAATCTTGGTGAAACTCTCGCAGTTTCTTCGCAAGCATGTCTGCTTTAAGATAGTATCATAAACTTTAACTTTATCATGTCGGAATTACAAACCCGACGGCCCGATAGTGATCCGCTTTTACTCGAACTTTACACCTCAATATCTGGACATCTGTCCCAGGAAGTTTAACGATTTTTCTTGTAGATATAGAGGCCCAGTAGGCCTTTCGTTTAAGCTATTGAGCCCGGCAAAGCCGTGGCCCGTTCAAAAGTTATAGGCAGTTTAGATCCGACCCGCACCACAGTTGCTCGAATTGCAGTTCAAATTTCATAATACAGACTGTTTCCGTAAGTCTGTTTTGGTCTTGCTTTTCCACACGTTTTGGTCAGACAAGGGAAAGTATTATCTTTCCCAGTGTTGATAAGTCATATTAGCAGTGTAAACATTTTTGATTTCAAGCTTGTCGAAGTCGCCAAATGCGACTTCGAGTCTATCGGGTCTTGGCCCGACGGACCATTTTTGTAAGGACCACTGACCCGGTCCTAGAAAATCGATAAGTAAGGTTAAGCCCAGCCACCGTACAAAGTTTAGTGGAGAAAGGCTGGCAGGATACAAAGTTATTAGGGATTTAAAAGTCTACCTTCATCCCAATCGGATGGTGCTCCAAATTTAGCCAGAAAATTGCGACCCGAACGATTTGAGGAAGCGTGTCGAATAGGATCCAGCTAGAACATTGGCCACGGTTGACCTGACAACCGGGGCCTCCGTTTGTTGCCTCGTTGAGTCAAGCAGAAAACTCTCGAAACAACCGTCAAACTTTAGTATCAAATAGGAACATTTTTAAGTCAAAATAACGCAAATTTTAGTACCGTTGGATCGATGCCGAGAGCCTGCGAGACCCCGTCACGAATATTACTTAACCTGAGTACACTCCAGCGTAGCACCCGCGTAGTAAATGGAACCAAATTTTGCATTAAGAAACGCTCAAAACTTAGTCCCAAGCTCATACAACCGGGACCCCGTAAGTGTCCGGAAGCCAAGTCCGCCCCGATCGTTCCTTTTTCTGTTGTTACAAATCAAGTTGTTGTATTTGAAGCATTTGTTCCTGCCATGACCCGGATCAAAGAATTATGAAAATCAGGGCCTAAATTCCACCGTGCTTGTGGAGTAATCTAGTAGAGAATAAGGATCAAAATTATGTAGCGTATCTGGATATTTCAGAACAAAATTTACATCACATTTTAAACTTGTATGTATGTATGCGAGTAGGAGAGAAAATTTTGTACCGTACCGTTGTCGCACACTTAGAAAAGAACTTAGGAGTCGTACCGAGGAAAATTGCATACTCTTGTCATGGTATCCTTAAGCTTTGTTGTATCCATTATTGTGTTGTGTTGTCATGGGTTAACCGCATCGCTACTAATTGCGAATCTAAATACCTGATCATTATGTACCATAGTTTTGTGATTTGTATGAGCAAGATGAAGTCTCGCAAACGCCCCGTTGCACGCTCGTGTCCCCGCCTCGTTCCGCCTTTCGCTTACCCGAACCTATTGTTGTGTCGGAGTTCCCCTCTTGTTATCCAGCGTAGTTCTAAGCAAATAGTTATTTCGATGGCGCCTTCATGATGTCGATAACTAACCTTAGCACCCATTAGTACTAATCTTAACTTCACCCACTACTGTTTTTCATGAGTAAGGTAAGCGCAGCTGTCATGAGATAAGGCTTCACAGTATATGCCGTGTTTTGACTCAGCTGTGTGAGTTCAATGAAAAAGGCGATGACTCCGCGACCCTCCCCAACCGAAGCTCTGCTTATTACGTATTAGCGTGCTATAAATGTGACATAACGCTATTGTATCTGCCCGTACAATATGTATCTGTCCGCGTACCCGTAAATTTTTGTGTAACTCATCAATAAATGCTCGCTGAAAACCCGAATTGTGTAAGTGTTTTGTTGACCCACAGTAGCGATAGGAATCGAAGGGGTTTGAAATCCGTCACCCCAGATCGACGACCCACGTTCAGGTTTGACACGCGCATCGAGGAAGCAAACCTTAGCGTGTCTCGCCGATTACCAATTGGTTGCGTGCTAATTGCTGTTGTTGTATAGGTACGACTGGTGCGACTCATTAGGAAAGAAAATTTTAAACTCACGCTGAGCACCCAAACTAGGAAATTAGATACGCGCGGATCCGACGTTAAACGTCTAGGGATTTGTCGGACCCTAGTGGGGGCCACTGGCTAAAACAAAACCAAATAAATTCCCCATTTACAAAAGTCAGAAAGAATTTTATACTTCCCGGGTTTGGACGTGGATAGGGAATAGTGGTACGGTCTCTTTGGCCTGTGAGCAGGTGACGGAGCCGACCTCCCTGGGGACCTCAAAGGTAGTACCTCGTAGACTACGTGCGCAACCCGTCCGGCAGGATCAGAACACATCCTGTGAAGCGCTCCTGCGGCTTGCTAAGCTCCGTCATTTCTTGGGCCTGACTCGCGTGGGAAAAGACATTCGCGTGATTGAAACCCATCAGGTCCGCCCTTGAAGTCACGATAGCCGGGGTCGTATGGGCATTGCGTCTGGGAAGTGCGCAGTGCAGCCGCGTCACGTCGATATTACAGTAGTTTCGTCGGGGATTTTGGGTTTTGTTTTGGGTGTTTTAGGTAGCTCTTTGTGTTCTCACGGTTACTTTTCGTACGGCTGTTTTACTTAGTTTCGACGGGTGTTTCTTTACCCTCAACTGACCGGCGTTAGGGGCTTTACGATCCCCTTTTTTTGGTAAAATCGGGCTCACTGGAGTCATGAGCCCTACAAAACTTTGCCATTCGCACTTGCCTCCACTGTCGCTAAAAGCGACGTATGTACAAGCACAAATAAATAAAAGTGATCCATCAATAAATATATAGTACAATCACTAGCTTAATTTCCTTGGTAGTTTATATATCCAGACTTTAGACCAGCGATGGGGTTTCATTTGTGACCGCTGGCTAGGTTAAAATTGTCATTTATAATAAAATATTAAGTTTACGAATGTTCGAATTTCCTCTTTTCCTTGGTGCGTTTTGCTGGTTTTATGAAGTTTCCTCGGGTTTTCAACGAAATTTCCAGCGAAGTCCTAACGGTCTTTATGGCCTTCTCTTAATTTTTAAAGGGAAATTATTTGACCTAATACCTGGGGTTGGAACGTTATTCTGGGGGTGTTTTAAACAGGATTGAAGCAAGTCGATCCTTCAAAAAGCAGAATGACCAAGATTTTACACTGCCGTGTCGTCCTACTGCCATATTCATATAACCATGATACAAAACAATCATCACAGTCAAAACATTATGACAATTATCACGATGGCTTGTCCTAAATTTCTGAGGAGGTGGTTGAAACTTAGCTTATTAAGTTTACCACGGTTGATGATAAGTACTTTTACTGTACTTTTAAAGTATCCGTAAGCTAAAGTATAAGTTTTGCGACTTTCGACTATTTCATTGTCGTTTGATGGGTGGTTTCGTGGTTTTTTTTCGGGACGACGAGTGCTACTGGGAACCAACTTGAGGTTCCTTTTACGACGGGTGGAGGGGCCTTTTCTACAGGGGCTAACGTTGTAGTTTTAGAGAGGACTATGTCCCCATTTGGACGGCTCTTTCCTTGTGGTCTCTTCGACGTTTCTCAGTACGTTTCCTGTGCATTTTTGTTTAGGGTTAAACAGGGTTCCTGGGGAGGAACCCGTACAAAAATTGTGTATCATTTGGTCGTCCACGTCGAGGCGATGCAATCGAGCAGCTTCGATTCCGGCGCAAATAATCATTTTCATCAATTGAGGTGGTAAAAGCTCAAAATATTAGTTTTACTATAGTTACTGATAAGAGCTTTTACTGTGTAACGCTGCTTTTACAAGCGATCTCTGAGCTAAAACTTGGACAAATTTCGGGGAAGAAGTTGCTAGGAATAATTTCAGAGGGGTTGGGGAGGAGAGGGTTCCGGTGGGATTAAGGCTTTAGGGACCCTGTTGTCAGGAGTCCAATCGATACTAAAGAAGCTAATAAATATATCGATAATGTTATGAAAACTCGCAAATCCTTGTACCCTAAGCTTGAAAACTACCAAAATTTTGATTTTATCTCATCTTTACGTCCTCGCTGATCTGAGTTCTTGCACCAAATTTTGGGTACCCGATTTTCCTTTGACTATGATCTGCATACAGGTACACGTAATATCGAACACATAACAATATCCATACCGATACAATACATTCATATGTAAATACAATACATTCATGAACAATTCACATTCCAATAATCGTAATTGTCACTTCAAGCAGTGGTGAACGGGCTATTCCGATTTACTTCAATACGTTCATGTTCCAAAAATTTACTCAGTACTCCTGTGAATTTAGTATTTTCGCTGTAACTGATCTTCCAACCAACGGCTCAATTTGTCACCGAAATGCTCGTTAATTACTGGTTCCCAATTTTCATTAGCAATATTTTTCGTACAGTCCCATGCGTTAGGTGACTGCAATTCCGGAGAACGGCGGCATTCTTACTTTGCTTAACATGTGGGGCTTATTTTGTTGAAATTCGGCGTAGGCCTCCTGAAATTCAGTCGACCAAGCCGTCATATCCGATACAAAATTCCAAAACGGTGGGGGTGGCATTACAATAGCCGTAGCAGAGTCTGGTAGCAAATAATCAAAGGTACATAGGTAATGTCTTAGTCGCCGTACAACATGGCGAGGAGAATCTAACGGGTGCTTTTCCCAGGTTTTCTTCCGCAAGGCAGATAAATATCCACCTACTATAACAATAGCTTGAGTTTGTGGGGTTGCCAAACAAACAGCCATTCGGATAAGAAATTCCATAGTTGCCTTTGGCCAACTATGGACGAAATAATCAGGTCTTTCGTTAAGTTTTAACAACGAGGCGGCGGTAGCATCGCCGAGGATTATTGTTGTGGGCCATGAGACGATTCCACTTTTATGGAAGGTACGGATTTCTTGTAATAATCGTCCCATTACATTGTGACAATTTCTTGGGCGACGGCCCATTCTAAAATCATGAGGTCCAACGCCTATGCCCCAGAAGCTATCGGAAGGATTAGCTTCCAGAAGCTGGGCTTCTCCTGTGGATAACAGTATATGTTTTAAGGTGGGCAGTTCGAACTTATGCAATAATACGGTTCGCATTAGATGAGGCAGGACGGGGCGCAGAAGCTGAGTATTTACCTCGTCCAAAAATTGTTGTTTATTTCTTCGGGCAATGGATTTGACGTCTCGAGCTCCCAATCGAAGATCTTTGATATCTTGACGGGCTTGATCCTCTTTAAAAAGATAGGTAACGAGTGATTGATATCCTTGTTCTGTGGAATTGTATTCGATGGGATAATGGTGAATTGTTTGATCGAGGGCGGCCATGTTCGACAACATAGGCCAACGAGTGCCTTTAGAAAGAAAGATTTCGATCGGCTTCGAATTGTCGATGAAATAATACGGCGCGGAAACTGAGTTTTCATGCGATTTGTTGACACCAGCGTATCATTTCGGTGCTTTGAGATAATTCATTTAGAATTTAAATACTTCGTCATTACTGACGGTTCTTCGGGGCGAATTTAGGTCGGAGCTCGAGGTTTGTAACGGGATTAGTGTTATTTCGGCGCTGTCAGGACGGCTATTGTCGTCCTCTACGGGGTGGTGGTCGCGGTGTCTGAAAGGTTTGGAGTCCAAAGTCTTCTGGGCGTAGTGGTCTGCGTCCCCATGGGTAGTTAGGAATTCTTTCTGGGTGGTGTCGCATGATATGTTCGACACCAGGTTGATCCATAAAGTCTAAATAAGGTGAATACATTGCTCGGCTGCTTGTTTGTCTACTGGAAGGATCGACTCGTGTCGGTGGTCGGACAGGGAGTTTGCCTTCGACCGACACGGTCTTCGTTAGGTCGCTGGGCCGTCCTACGGAAGGCTTCAGCGGTCGGAATTGTATCGGGTGGTTGCCAACGGCGTTCGTGGGCTTGTCTATACGGCATTTCACGGCGGTTGGTTGGTATATCCTGTCTTTGGACAGGTTCACTTCTTCTAATTACAGGTACTGGGTATTTCTGACTGACATTATCTTTCTGCGACATAATTGGTTTACATAAACTATAAGCATTAGTTCCCATTTTAGGTATCATTGACGATCCAGCTCTGGTGCAAGTAACGTTAGTTGCGGTTTGCGTATGCCTAAGTGCGGCAGTACTTGCGATTACTTGCTTAACATTAATAGTACGCGGTTTTGCGTGTGTTCCACGCTGCGATGCAGGTTCTTGCCTGCGCGTATGGCTGCGTTGCGGCGAAGCGGTTGGGGTAGGTTCATCATCACTGAGAACTCGTGCTATTCCTTGTCTGATTCTGTTTAACTCGGTTTCTGATTCTTCTGATGCACTTTCAATTACAATTCGTTGCTTTGGAGGTCGACCTCGGCGGGTCTTAGTGACTGTCTCCTCCAAAAGTGGTTGTACTTGTTCATATAATGGATGTGCTGTGTCCGGTATGGGTGTCGTGCTTCCTGCAAAGTGTTCTAATAATTCAGTCGCAGCTTGGGAACTGCTCTCAGTTCCTTCTACTGCTCCACGTCTTCGTTCCTCTTCCTCAGCTAAGAAGTCTCGTATGACTTCTTCAGCTATCTTTCTCCTAGTATGTCTTCCCATAAATGATGTTTCTGGTAGGTGAGGGTCTCGTGTGTGTACTGTTTCTGGTTGTCTGGGTGGTTTGGGAGGTGGTTCAGCTTGCGTGTTTCGAGATCGAAGATGGTAGGGTCCAACGTGATCATCTCTAAATGATGGGGAGAATGGTGTGGGTCTCACGGGAGATAAGTCATCCGGTGAGAGCAATCGACTAAATGAACGGGGTTGAGTTGCAGGTACCTCAGGTTCAGAATCCATTGAAGCATTACTAGAGTAATTCTGGTATAACGAATCATCAGGGGACGGTGCACGATAACGAGGGATCGGTTCGACTTCTGGTATTCCAGGAAAAGGCTTGGGCTGTATAGGTTCTTCACGAAACTTGTATTGGGGTGGCGCTAATACAGATGCATCCTGTTCAGGAGTGGTGGCAAATGCGGCATTTCCTCGCATTGTAGGAGTGGCCATAGGCAGTGGCTCACTCGGTTCAGGTGAATCCATAATCTGTTCAGGGTGTAAGCCAGCGGGATAATCGGGTTTCGGTGCCCAAGTGGCAGCTAATTCTAAATCGCAGCGGTTATACGGGCTAGTTGAATACGGGGGCGTCCGGTGAGGGAATTGTTCATCCTCAGCGGAAAACAAATATGGAGCCTTCCGTGAGGGTATTGTTCCTCCTCAGCGGGTAATAAATACGGAGTCTTCCGGTGAGGGTATTGTTCCTCCTCAGCGGGCAAAGTAACTTGGGGCGTAAGGATCGGGTTTCCAAACTCATCGAATCCTTCGAGCAATACGTAACTGAACGAAGTAGACCAACATACAACGTATTGCTGGGGGTTTTAAATGGGATTAGGGTCAATTAACCAGATTTCCGGAATATAGTCTGTCGTCACGTTTGGTAATGTGTATACAGGTCAAGTATTGCCTATATTGGTTTGCCGGCAGGCTAAATACGATGGTTTGGTTATGAAGACTCCAGCACAAATACTTGGTGCGTTGTCAGTTTTTTTCGATGGTTTTAGGATTGATGAGATTTTAGGATTTTCAACGGGTTCTGGGTTCAATAGGTCTTAGGGTTGTATATCGATCAAACACTGAGATCATTTTCATGCGATTAAACGAAACATAGCTAAAAATGAAACCACACCCGTCTTGTTTCATACTCGCTTGCGACTTAACTGGATATAAAGGGTTAAAATGGCTCCTTTGGGAACATCAACTTCTCCTTAACTGCCAGTCTGACAAAAATTGTTGGTCAACAAAATTATAGATCATGTCCATGCGAACATAAAAGATATCCAAATTTTTTTGTTACGAGGCATGAGTTTTAAGAGATAACAAAAACACAAAAATTGAGTCTTTAAAGGAAGACTACCATACTCTATAATGGGGTTGCATAGATTAAATCCACATATCCTCACGGGCCAGGCTATAAGCTATCATATGTAAAAAACCACGGAAGTATCTTCTTTCTTACAATAGGACTATCTCTTATCAATGACATATTTCTAAAATGTTAGTCGGACGGACGGACACGGTAAAATTTATCAGTGGATTTACAAATAAATACTCGCTCGCTTCGCTCACTGGACAGTCACCCAATATTCATTTCAGTTATTAAAGAATTTATCGTAATTGGAATTCATATTCAGCCGACGACCGCAGAGCATGAAATGGCGAAGCTTGTTCCAGTGTATGACAATGCTATTCGGATGTACGATAACGAAGTAAAACCATATTTAACCCTTATCGAGCCTGTATATTTGAAAATATCCATTTATTTAGATATTATGCACATTTTCCAAACTACTTGCTTGGCCTTTAAGTGCACTAAATAGGCTATAATATTTCATATTAAGTCCACAGCTTTAGAAAAAAGAAGTATATATAACCTATTGTAATATATATATTTAGAATACATGCAACCAACAATGTTGTGAGTTTTGCGGTTTTTGGTTATGCAAGAGTAAACTTAAAATGCACCCCCAACCATCCTCTTTTGACACTATATACAAAACGCTGTTAGCGAACAAAACTCAGGCTTAAATAGCCGTATCCAATTTCGACATCTTACTGTTCCATAACACCATTAACGAATGCAATTCGGCCCCTGCACTTTAACACCTATGTGTTCGCGAACATTTTCAAAATATAATGTATGTAATATGAAACGGACTAATTTATGTTCTTTAACGGAAAAATGAAATTTGTGTTCAGTGAACAACTGAATGGCAATCGCTTTTGTCAAAGGAGGATGGTAAGGGGCGCAGCTTTTACGCATGCATTATATCAAAGTAAAAGGTGTGATACCGATAGTCCAAACATACTTTTGTTTATGAACATATATTAATATGGCTGGTTCTATGTATACATATATTTGTATATATCTATATATACATGTTGTTTTTTACTGCATAACTAGACAGGCGTTAAGGACTTTTGTTTAGTTTATTTTTGTCTCTAAGTTTTTCAAATAGCATCAATTAAAGAACAATCTTCACCGAAGTTTGAATTTGAAATTTGCCCGCCGAGAGATTCTGTGTTTAATTATATATAATAGGAATTTATGTATTCCTATTTATTTTTCTATACATAATGATAATGTTAATGGCAATTCCACTGGTACAAACATCAGCTTAATGTTCAATTATTAACCAATTACCATTAAATAGCTGTCGGCACTCTGCGAACTGTAAGCCTCAAATATCTCTTCTGTGATTTTCAATACCTGTGTCGAGTTATTATCATGAGAGCAAAAACAGAAAATTTCTGAATTTATAAACAAACTCCAATGTTTCGTTCCATCCATCCTTACTCGATATTATTAGCAATATCAAGGTGATTTTAGTATTACTTTATCTATACATGCGCTTGGATCGCGGTAGAATTTATTAACATTTTTCTGTGGATCTACACCAAGGAACACCAATGGTATTCAAAATATATAAATCTATGAAAAATTGGTTAAATATACATTATCTGAATGTGCTTATTAAATTAAGTTCGCTGGCGCCAAACCTTTGAAAGGTTAAAAACTAGTAACATTATATCCCAAGATGGTTTGTAGTGTTACAGCGAGTACAACACATAAACGACCCAAAATGAAAATGGTTTTAATGTCAACGTAAAGTAAAAATTTCTCACATCTGGAACAATATCTGTTTAAAATTCTGGAAAAAATATTAATTAACAAAATTAAGAGATTTGCCGATTGATCGATTTATAAAAAGCTATTAATTCATTAAAAATTTCTACAAATAACTGAATAAAATGAATATTTTTAGCCTAATTTTATCAAATTTCTATGTTCGGTGTTCCTCGCGTATACAAACGTAATATAAATATTTATTAGTTTAGGATCCCAAGCTATAGATATTAAATAAGCTGGGTCTTAGAATTATTTGATTAGTCTCCGAGCTAGAAATATCGCGCAATATATATCAAGAGAATAGGACATAGGTACACCGTTCCTGAAGCTTGAATCAGTATATTCCTACGTCTCAATAGCCGCGAATTTCCAAATTAACCTGGACTTCACCGTTCTGCAGCTAAAAAGGTATTTAGGTCGGCAGTTGCAAGCACTCCAGTGTTATATACGACATGTATTGTATAACACAGTTACACACGGCATGTCGAGCGTAACTCTGTTACACACGACATGTCGTGCGTAACACTATTACATACGACATGTCGTATGTAACACTGTTACATACGACATGTCGTATGTAACAAAAATTTTCGAGTAGATTGGCGCATTATTCTGTGAATCAGCAATAATATGCAAAATAACTATACACATTCACTATCAATTCTTCAACACCATACATCTTGCGTTCGAGTTTTCATATCTTTTATATTCTGCAATTTTTCGTTTTAAACAAATTTTCGAATTTTTGCTTTTATAAACGCTATTATTTCGAAACAATGGGCCGGCCAACTAGGAAAACTAGTATTGACCAACAATTTGGAAGTGAGTTAAATGGGTTTTCTCTTCTATTATTCTGCTAGTGTAGAAGAATTTAGTAGGTATATCACATACATCTTACGCTTGATGAATATTTGTTTGTAAATATGTGTGATCAAATTGCTAGGGCAGACTATTTATACATTTTACTGAAAAATTGACAATTTGCAGTTCTCTTATAAGCTAACCATTTTCAAAATAATATGCAATAATAAAAATAAATGTCGTTTTAATAACATTGTATTGACTCACGTGCGGTATTGTACGTTTCTTTGCTGATGTAGTAAACGGGTTCAGTTATTGACCTACTACATATCGCTGTTATAGCTCCTATCCAGATCAGAACTTCGTGATTTGTTCTTATAGTTTACTTATAGCACAAGCCAATCATGCGACGTATATTTTAGTAGAATTATCTACAAATTAACCTAAACCCAGCGTACATCTTGACAACATCACAGTCAACGTTTTTGAAGGTGTTGAAATAGCCATGAACAACCAGAAATTGTCGATAGTGGAGGAAAAATCGTCTAAGAAAGGCTATCATTTTGTGAACCTGATCCATCTGTATTTGTCCATAGCTATAGAGTTAAGCTCTTTCGCAATTTCTTGGTCTCAAGAATTATGACTTTCATATTGTCGTTTAACACTGGATCATTTGAGCTGTAATATTTTTATAATTTTCATGGTGCTTTCAATTTTTATTCGACTCATAGAGAAATAATCTACATTATTTAAGCAAAATTGGTAAGGACCAACTTTCTACTTTTGGGTTGTTTTGAACTTGGCACAAATGCAGGATGGTGTTTTATGTTGCATAACCTTCTGGCTTGTTCAGATCCACCTAATACATCTCCGTCTCTAAACTACGATACGTTCATATATATTCATATTTTCACATATCTGTTACAATTTTTTATGGATCGTTGCTGTTGTTGTTCAGTTTTTCCTTGCATATTAAAAATTTTACCATTCAACGCCTTAGACTAACCGTTCTTGTTTCAATGTTAGCGAAAGGCTGAGTTGGTTTTTTATCAAGAGAAAGCTATACTATATCGCAGAACAATATAATGTTCTCTGAAATAGTAGTGCAGTAGTTTATAAAACTTGACCATTTCTGCTAGCACTCCGCGCACCTTGAAGATCTGTGTTTAGCAAAATATTAGCTGCAGGAAAATGAGGCTTCGTATCAGATGCTTAATGTCAAGTATTTGATCAACAAGAAATAATTATTAATGACCCTAATGATTGATTACCCAGGGACTGGCTGGTGACAGATGATTAATTACCCTCATATAACAAATATATACACTTATTTACATATATTATCCTATACTATAAAATACAGACACGTATAAGTATTATACACATATTATTACATCTCGATAATAATAAATACAAAGATGATATATGATGTCCCCCGTCCACAGAAATATTTCAAAAAATGACACTCATCACGCTTCTTGAAGCCTCTACAAGCAAATTTTCAACCGATCACAGTCTAGTATAGCGCCATGTCAAAATGTCAATCAATCAGCGTCTTGCATTTCCATATCTTGGCAATTTGTCAAAAATATCTACATGAAAAGGGTAAAGATTGTGAATATCAACTTTTCAATCAGTTGACAATATGGTTACATTTCTGAAATAGTCGCTTTCATTCTATCTCAGTATCCAAGCCATATCGTGAATGGCTGGAGCGTTATCAAATTGTGTATCGACGGCAAATAGCGTATCCTGCTGATTTTCTCAATCACAGCAAGCGACAGATGGAGGATACAATCAAAGAACTATTATCGGTATGGAATTGTCTCAACACGTGTGTTGAAATGAAGATTAATTTCGAAAATGATATGGATCCTGATACTACATCAATGCATAATTCGAATGATAAAAGCGGATCCTCAATTTTACCAACGTCAGCAATCAAACATCGATGATTTTCGTCGAACTTTTAAAGAATATCGAAACGTACTTTTATTCAATATGGCTCAGAATGGATACTCAAACATGTAGATCACCACGATCTTCGCTTAACTCGATGTGTTGGATCACATGGGGCTACATATAAACCCCTTCCAAGAGCAATTCAAGCCAGAGAGTGTTCTCAAAGTTCAAAATACCGACAACAGATGCTTTAAATAGACCACAATTTGGGCTTTGTATCCTGTTCTTGTTATCGACAATCGTAATCGCCGGTCGAAGTATGCAGAACATGTTGGAAAACTCAACTTTGATGGTATCAACTTTCCAGGTCAAATCTCAGATATCAAAAAAATTTCAAAAATTCTGACTTTGGTGTCACTCTCTTATGACTAGGAAAAGCTAAACCCTGTTCGCGTATATGAGGGATCATGTGATCAAGTCATTAATCTACTTCTCTACAAAGAATACTACTGCTGAATCAAAAACTTAAACCGTTACATAGTCAACGTGCTCTAAAACGAAAACAGTTTTTGGTCACCGATGTGTCCTTCCTCAATATTCTCAAGCAAAACTGGATCGACACGCTGAAATGTCTAAAACCAACGAATTTACTGAAATAACGTTTGTCAAGAACGGCACACTGCAATTTCGAAATACCCATAAAATCTTACGGGTTCCATATGCACACGGATGATATATTCCATCCCTTAGAAATACAACCTAATGAGACATTGAATGAAAATGATTTCTAGTAATAAACATCAACTATATGCAGTTGAATATAATAAGATTAGTCCGAGCGCTTATGGTGATAATCAATATATTTTACTAGAGGGGTGACTTCTGTTCTTTATGGACATTGCAATATTATAGATTCTGGTTCTGTTTGAGATTATACTTTATGAACTGAATGTTATCTGGCTATTTTTGTATATATACTTTACAAATGTATATATAATTGTATTGTATGTTGCATATGTAATTGTGTTATATATTGTATATGTATCTGTAATAAAATGTAAAGAAGCCAGCAGTAAATACATGAAAAGAGTCTATGTTATATGGGCATTGCGATATAGATTGTTTTGATTGATATTATACTTTATGAACAGAATTTTATCTAATGATTTTTATATGTATACTTTACAAATGTATATATAGTTGTAAAGCATTTTGCATATGTGTTTGTATTCTATATGTATTTGTAATAATGTAATAACAATACGCAGCTGCATGGCGCAACTTCCTAATACCATGCCCATACGAACGCGGCTATCATAACCTCAAGGGTGGATCGTGAATTTTGCAAATATGATATTTTTCATGGTCAGACCCAAGAAGCTATGGAGCTTAGAAAGTCGCAAGCGCACTTCACGAGGTGTGTTCGTACCCCGCCCGATTGATCGCGCACGTGTCTAGTAAATGGTATGATTCCTGAGGTCCCCCAGGGAGGTTGACGTCGAAACCTGCTGACAGGTCATAACGTCAAACCGATATTCCATATTCTAAACTCGTCTGGAAGTTGTTTAATTCGACCTATTTAGTAGTTGAGTTTGAATGAGCGTTGAAATGATTGTATGAATTTTAAGTTCAACTCACTTAGCTATTCATCTGATCCCGTCAACTGATAATAGCGTAAGCGGCCTCCACAGGGTTCCGTCCGTTCATGAAAGTTTAACGTCGGACACTCCATTTGTTGCTTAATAAGCCGCGATTGTTCGTTTTAGGTGAGGTACTTTGCCTAATAAATTTTCGTAGCCATCTATGTGAACTGTTTCGACTAGCAATTTCCAGTATCAATTTCGTGAACTCCTCTCGCAAAGATTCCGGTACTCCTTCAGAATAACATTAATGACAATTCTTACGCGTCAAGGCTTAGGATATTATCATCCGCAGGCCATGGCGCGTAGTATTGGCCAGTCCATGCGGACGAACATATTGCGCTTTCTAATCGAATAACACGGGACACGATTGATGATTTGCAATTTATTTATTTCAATTTTATGTACAACACATAGGGTTTATCGTAATTAGATTAGGCGGGGCATCAGAAATCATTGCCTTTGGACTTCCCCAATTTCCGCGACGTTCGTTGGGTTGTGGGTTCAGAAACAGTAACTGATGTGCTTCGAAATCGATCAAGGTAGCTCGCGGCCCTCCCGCTATTCAGTGGAACTATAAGGAAAAACCATTCTGTGCTCTATAATTTCTAGCGCGAGTCAGTCGATCAGAAGTAAAGGATCAGAAACTAATAGCAAGGTTTAGGTCATTCATTAGACATAGGTTAATAGAGGCATGAAAAATGCAAACATTATGCATGGATTATATTACGGTAGATAATATACAGATTTATGCCGGATTATGCTTAATAAACCGAATGTGGTACAGACTAATATAAATGCGCGGACATCCAGAGTGACATGACACAGACCACTATCGACGGCAAATCAACTTTACGCCCGTTTCGATCCCGACCAACTTCGCGCAGCGTTCGTATCATGACTGCCACTTCGTTCCGCGATATGGGCGAGTTATATACTAACTTTCACTAGTTACCTTTCCAATGGCTAACCGATCATGTATGAAATATAACTGGTGTTTGATATGGTGTAGCGACTACGCAATACTTAGGTCAGCCGGGCACTCCCTTGTTAATATACATATGCGATATAAAACCGAACCATCTCACATGTTCTTAAAACTCAATGCTCTTCGAAAACCGTTTTCATCCAATCATGTATCGTGCAGGGACAGGAACAATGCTGGGCCGGCGGCGAGAGCGGTGCTCCTGAAAAAGCGGTAATCTTTCGCAATGACGGCCTGACCTAGATGGGAAAATCTAAAAGCGCCGCATGGGCCCTGTTTCTGCATCGGTTACAGTCTTCTATTCCTAGTATTTGGCACATTTTCTACCCCCAGCTTGGGGCATTGCTAGTATGCCTATTTATGAGGTTAGCGTCACTGAAATCAGGGTTCCACTCGCATTCCCCCAACGCATTGTAATGCCATCGAGTGACTGACCCCACTACAGCCGGAATCTACGGCTATCACTTGAGCTACTTTCTAGGGACAGGGCGTGCTTTGCCCTATATCACTGCCACGTGGAAGTAGCTGTCTAGACCTAAACCAGTCTTCCTGGCGAACCGTAAAGTACTACACCCTGCGATACCCCCGACAATTCCTATGCTTAGTTACAGTAAGCCCCTTCCGCGGGAGAAATAGGGAATCATGGTCGAACGACAATAGACTTTATTTTAGTGGGTTATCTCTTAAACTACGTTGGGTGGTTGTTGCTAGACTGCACGGCATTGCCACTGCCTATGCGATTTGCGAACGTTCGTATTTTAATATTTCGTGAGCGTTCGCTTTCGGCTTCTCGGGCGTTATTTTAGTCCGAAACTGCGCTAAAGCTTTTGCTTATGTCTGTGCTGGTCCATGGGCCGAGGCCCACCAGAACCTAGGTAAACTTGATATTGCGGTGTCCAGTCAACTATCAACGACGGGGCGCTAGCAGATTTATCTCAAACACTCCGCAACGTTGGTAGGCAAGTCTGCGGCCGGGCCCGGACTGAATAATCCTGTAAGTTGGAACGTAACTCAATCGCTAGTTTTAACTTAAATCAAGCTATAAATTTGATTGCACGGTCGACAAAAGTTAGAACAAAAGTAAACCATTCCTGTATATACGCTGTATTCCGGGTTCGCAAATATCTGATGGTGCACATCTTCATCTGATCAATATTCAAATTTTATAAATCCGGTCGCCGCCCAAAGGGCGCATGTACAATTTTATGTCCTATTCATTTTGATCAGAGTTTTGTTCCAACCACTTCCCTGATCCTATTTCCGAGGCATCGCGAAAATTCTAGCACCTAAACGCATGCAAAAATGAGAGACTAATGAGTGATCGTTGCAACTCAATTTAGTATTCTGTCGGGAAGCCTCTTATTCCAGTACACGAACCCTAGGAGTGGCCGGAACCCATGCTATCCAAACGCTCTCTATAAACACCAGGCTCTTCCCTACATTTATGTAACGTTAATTCTCTTTACAACGGGTACGTTGTATGAGATCATATTCAAGTACGGCATGAACCCACGCTTTACTGTGGAGGTTAACTGGTTCGGAACGGTCTTTCGTCGATCGGTCAGCACAGATCAGCCAAGAAAAACAAGTTTCTAATCGCAAATCGGCCTGTTGTCATTCCTCTAGATTTACTTTTCACCTTTTTCATTGAAGGTTCAACACTAAAACTTGGCACCAATAAGCATTAGTGAATATAACATACAAAAATACAAGCCACAAGTTAAACGGAAAACCAAACCAAATACAAAAGAAAACAAAGCGACACAAAGTAAAGGCTTACTCTTCTCTTGGCGATGGTCCTTGAACCCAAGGAATTCAAGTCCTAGAAATTTGCCATTCTTTTACTTCCCAGATTTGCTTAGCTTATGATGAGAACAACAACTTTCACTTAACCCGAGGAAACAGCGATGCTCATAGGGGCACACGTCCTCTATCCTACGTCTCAACTCCGTTCGACCTCAAAAGCGACCTGAGCGCCGAACATTCCACTAAGCTGTAAATTTTGAAAACAAAACAACAAATAAAGAATACTAGAAGCATCTTCTGAAATTGACAAATTCCTCAATTGTTCTAGCAAATTTTACCCGCGGTCGTCTCAAGGAAAACTTTCCAAGCATAACCCAGCTCAATGATTCATGCAAAATTGCGGATCTATTGCATCCCAATGAGACGATAGGGAGAGCTACCTAAGACCGCGGGGAACTAGTAGGATTTCGGCTAGCATCTTTCGCTCGATCACATGAATCGGAACTCGACCCTGTTTTGTGATTTCCTGATAGCGCTACGTGTAGTAAATCGATGTGGGGGTTCGCTAGGAGATGGACGGTGAATCGACTCGTAGGGGGAACGGAGGGACAACTAGCTACGATCAACTACAGTATTTAGAGGGCACAGCGGCACGAAGTTATCCTCCCTAGTAAGCCTACGAACAGCGTAGTTCTCCAACGTAGCCTTTCATCCAATACACTGAAGTCGAAACACCGCTGATAAAATCAAATCCAGCACAAATGTCCAGTTGAAGACTCAAGTGAAAACCAATAATAAAACGCATAAATTCAACACTGCAACGGAGCCGGTCTATAGAGCCGAATGAATACCGTGCCGCCGGAGTCGAACTGATTCCATTATACTAGGTGGAACGCCCATCCTCGAAAATGTGGAGCTATCTTTTGCCTGCGATTTCGAGCGTTGTCCAATGAGCGACTTTTCTTT
Source organism: Trileptium ribeirensis (assembly GCA_030248225.1). NCBI lineage: Eukaryota > Metazoa > Nematoda > Enoplea > Enoplida > Thoracostomopsidae > Trileptium > Trileptium ribeirensis. The sequence goes on along the minus strand of JASANE010005226.1, from coordinate 56,191 downwards.
CTTTTTTCTTTGGAATCTATCAATACTGAAATTTCAGTTCTGAATCCAATCACAGAATTTTCGGAACTGATTCCTACCGTAGACTTTTGGCGGTTCAGTTCCCAAGAGGCGGCTCGAGACAAAGGGATATCTCGCACCTGCAAATCGGTGTCAAAGTTTAAATTTTGCTGTACTTTTCTCATCTAAGTCCCTATTGTTCGGCGAGTGAGAGTCTGTCTCAGTCGAAGGTTATCCTAGCAATTTTATAAACTTTGGGAAAGCAGCACAGAGGCCAACAAAAATAAATTATTAAAATGATGCAACAGACAATCTTAAACTCGTCACACGCATTAGACGTTCAAACATTCAAAAGAGTCTCGCACCGACACTCACGCCAGCAGTTTCTAACTAAACAATGGCTTTATTCCAATACGTATGGCACTGCCAATGAATCTAGTTCAGAACGGCCATCTGCGCCAAATGATTTAAACTAGACTCTGAGTTGTAATCCTGTCTGCCAATCCATAATTTTATAATGGTGATGAGACGTTATTCATGGTCAGACCAAAGAATTCCTGATTATTTATCACTTTGTCTAAAAATTTATTTAATATCCTTAATAATTTCTCGCTTTTAAACGCCGCCTCCCAGGCATCTAGAAATCTACCTTCCCCATTTAAACCATTAGAAAAGGTGCAGACATTGCACGTTGACATATTAGTCTAGAGTCTGTATTTATTCTCATTAGCGCAGGTCTCTGACTTTCAAACGTCCTACGAGGGGGCACAGGCCATGGATGGAGGTCCCACTTCGCATTGAGGATATGGCACCCCCGTGGGAACCACCCACAGGATGACACGCTTGGCTGCGATTCCTTGGGACAACTACCGGGCTCCAAACGTTCCCCTATATCTCTATATGCCGGTATCTCTACATATAACTGCATAGTTCGTAAAACTTCAAATTTTAGTAAATTTGTGCTCATCGCATAGGCGGCTGGTTTTATGTGCTGACAATATGCATGTAGACATATATATAAATAAATTTCGTTGATGATAACTATAACTATTATTTCAATTAGTAAATGGCGGATCGAAAATAGAGGGTGACAGATAAAAGGGAGGCACGAGAGTCGCAGACATTGACGAAACGGCGCAGAAAACAAAAGACGTTCCAAAAGGTCACGAAATCGTTGCACGAGAAGACAACAAAAACCAAGCAGCCGACAACTGACCGAAGCGTCAGTTAGAGAGAGAGAAACAAAAGCCGAACAAAAGAGGCAACGGAAAGAGAAAGAAAAGTAAACAAACGGAAAAGAAGGCGCACAGGGGGTGTGGAGACAAAGCGTTCGCAAGGGAAATTCGGTGGGCTGGGGCTAAATCAGATCCCAGAACGAAGAACGGGTTCGAATGACACCAAACACAAGGGGGTAGATACAATGCTGAGGCCTGACCCGCGCGTAGGTACTCACATATGTTAGTATACGGGAGTTTGGCGGGCTCCCTCGCACTAGCGGTGAGCAGAACGACGTCTGATCGGCATCGTTGGACTCACGTTCGGGAGATGATTCGAATGAGGGGCGATATGCCCGTTGTGCAAGAAGAATTTATAGAGGTACTAAATCGACGACAACAGAGAGAGTCTTGGGGGGCGCTTTTATCAACTGTCCCGGTTAACGGGTGGAGGAACGGACGCCCGCCGGGTATATTTGACGATGTCTCGTCCGGGCGAACATAATGAGGAGCCGTTTGCCCTCGTAAGAGTTAAAATTAAAATTTCGAGTATTCTATGCCCACTATTGGTTATTATTCCAAACTGCTTCCACTTTGGCAGGTTATAGCGGCTAACGGGAAATCGGGCTGAGACCCGCCGCATATCGTTGTGTTCGTCAATAATAAGCGAGCAAAACAAGGGGTGCGGTGTACATTTAAGACTAGGGGTTAACTACGGAAATGGTACAAAACAGAAGAGAATTGATGTCAATTTCTGTAACATGTATTACAAAATAGTCACAAAACGGAGGAGCAACCGACATATCGGCTTATTGGTTAAGCGGATCGAGACCGTTTAGGCTTGTTAGATTCCTCGATGGGCGGACTACATAATGATGTATAGAACTCACGTCGGTGACTCCGCAATAAGAAATAGGAGTGGGTGCAATAGCGGTACTCGAGCGATTTTCGATACCGATGGCATGAAAACGATAGTTCCAGCTGCAGTCCTCAGGTGGACTAACGGGCACAACGAAACCCGATGGTGCCATTTAGCTATCCGGTGATATAGCCTGTTTAGGCAAGATAGTCGGTTCCATCGAGGACTGCCTGGTTCGCGGGGATGAAAGGTCACAAGATCGATAATTTAGCAAGGTCGACTGGAGACACTGCTCAAACAGGGGGTTGTCGGTATTGTGAGCTGGCACAGGAAATATGAAAATATGGGATTCGCTCCGGCGGATAACAAGAGATATAGGAGCCTTGAAATCAGGTATAAATAAATGATATACGTGACCATATGATATCGAACATTCAACAGCCAAACTTAGCGTAAGTAACGGCCGTTTTCTTTAATTTAACGTGTTTTTCCCTTGAATTGTGGATGACATCCTCGTGCGATTCAAGACATTTGGACCTTATCAAAAAGCCCGTGGAGTTCTCTGTCGAAAAGTGCCCGAGTTGTTTTCCCGAAATCTGAACCGTTAGACGGCTACGGAATGACAAACGAGCCCGGCGGCAGTCATCTCCAAATAATCGGAACGACCGTACCCTTACTTTTCCAATGTTTCTCAGCTTATTGTTTTCCGTTGATTTCGTGACCATGGCTGCACATATTGTGCGGCCATGGTAAATTTTATATTTCTGGTCGAAATCACTATCAAGCCAATGGTCTAGCTTAAGCAATCGATGGCCTCCTATTCCCGGACGATCGTATTCATGAACCTCAAGCGACAGGGGCAACGGGTCGAATTCCGGAAACGTTACGCCACTGCTAAAATTCCCACGATTTGATAGGTTACCCCAACTCGTGTTCCTCTTCAGTCATACATTCAGCCATCATATCTAGATCCGCCAAAGGTGCTACCGTAGCATCATATAAAACATAGCATAAAATAGAATTAAAGCGAACATACAATGGAAATTTATAATACGAACAAAATTACGCATTCAAAATGTTAATAAGCGGCATGTTAATGTTATAAAACAAGACCATGGCACCGTGCAACGTCGTACCCATCATGAACAAAATTTTGCCAGTCCGGTTGAGATATTAGAACCCTATTATAAAACTTTCACGAGCGCTATTCGTCGTCGGTTTTGGGGCCGTACTAGGCATCGCTAAATAGCTTTATCTTTTGGAGAATTTACAGACACTCGTAACGGACCGGTACGGTCCTGTTACAATAAAATGTCAAAAACTCAGCACATGAAAAGGGTATATATTATATAATTTCTAGATTACTATGGTTAAATCTATGTCGTTTTCTGTATTTATCAATGAGGGACCAGAGAAACAGGATCTCTGTGGTTAAAAAATGATTTAAAAAAATTACGACAATACATAAAATTACGACAATATATAGAAACGTATATATGTGTATGGCCTTGTTATATGAGGGTATTTAATCATGTGTCACCAGACCCTCCCAGGGTCATTAATCACGTGCCCCGGGATAATCATCAGGGTCATTAGTCATTATTTGTCCTAAAAATTTGGCAGGACGTTAATCATCTGATACAGAACCGTCATTTTTCCTACTAGTAGTATTCATGTTTTTATTCCTGCTCCCCAGGGAGTTTGACTTACATAGATTATTTCAAATATTTTATTATTTAAAAATATGCAGCTGCGATTTTTAATGATAGCATAGATTTAACGACAAAAACATTTCCGAATTTTTCTGAAAACAAGTACACAAATGAAGTGTGGTTTTAGAATTTTTTCTCTGAAATGCCTATTGTTTTGCATTTCTCGTCTTTAAAATGGGCCATGGTTTCCTGTTTCGAGTACATTTCCTCTAATGGGGAAATAATGTTTCGCCATATCCATCTTTTCAACATTAATACTTACTTAAACAATTATGTGTTGCGGTACAGCTGTTCTATTAAACAAACACGCCAAGTTTTTCGCCTTTATAACATAGGTGGAAAACTTGACATAAGGGAAAAAGCATTTAATAGCGAACATAATGCAAAATTTTTATGTTCACATGTGAACCTAGGCTAGGCTTAGCCTTCAGCCTTTAGGTTAAGATTAGGCTTGGCTTTTGCATGAACAAAAGTTTACGTGATCGCCGTTAAAGGAAACGATTCCCTAATCTGACATGCCCCGTTCTTTGCCATAATCCCTTCTACCTAGTTTACTTTTTAAAAATTTCATTTATCATTCTGTCCTTGCAAGAAAGTCAGTTTACGGTACATGATCTCAGTTTAATTATAGTTTAGTTCGTGAAGAAGGCTTTATTGTTTCATGCTTTTAGATACGTTTGTTTTGTATTGTAGTTTGATTCATTGTAGCCTTGGATGCGCCTAGAACATGTAGTAACTTTTGGTCTGGTCCTCAAAATAAATCCGCATATGCTTTGAATGGCTTTTAACAAATCGTCGTTTATAACCCTTTATTGGATAAAGTGACGCATTTATACAACGTACATTGCGAAGTAAACATGTGGTAATCGAATATGCCGCGCGTTGTGCGTGCACACATCATGCCATATTATTAGCTTGCTTTGATAGGTTCCCATTTATTGACAGAGAAACAACTACAAATTACTGTAGTTGTTTATGCACGAGGCTCGCAGCTAAACTATAGATGTTTAAATCGCCACTTGCGGCAAAACATTTCTGCAATTATAGGAAATACACATAGGTTCGTGAAAGAAAAGATTAACTGCGTGTTAGCTTTTATTATAATCTAGTAATAATTGTACTATAAATTTAAACTACAAAGCAATTCCAATTGTTATTTGTCTAAAAACGCAAATTGTCAAAATCTGTTGATAAATTCTATCATTTTATCTGTCAAATTCCAACAATAATGCGTGAGTCCACTTTAGGTGCGTACACCACGGTTGTTCTTTTGTCAAAATCACGAAATGATTTGAGCATAATTTGTGTTCACATTTTTTGCCATTGGTATTTGCATTTTTTATAAACGCAAACATGGGCTTGGCGACGTACAAATATAATGTGCGTTCGGGCACATTTGTGCATTTTTTGTTTGTCCGCGCTCGTTAAATGACATTCAGAATCAGACAACAATGTTCGCGGTGTATTTGTGTTATAGCATACGAGAAAAATGCGACTGGTAATCGCATTTTCACTTGTACGTGGTCAGCAAACTGCACCCTAAATCACAAAATAGTCTACGCGTTGCTGTATGGCAAATCATGTGCGCGTACATAAGAAAACACCGTGATTTGTTCGCGTTCATTGCTTTTGCGATCGTGCACTGACTTGACAAAAGAACAACGCAGGTGTACGCACCTAAAGTGCACTCACGCATGATTGCAAACGAAATTTCAAATTTTTAAAAGTTTTTCTACTGGCGCTCACCTGATTTGTTTCTCTGGAGATAAGTATATATTGTCACGCTTTGTTCTAATTGAGTCACTGCATGATGTATATTTTACACAAGTGATGTCTTCATTTCGCCAGAATTTATATAGATCAGGAGTCCTAAATATTTTCGCAGAATTAGATTCGTGACTCGAATTTCTAGAATTCGGATTCTATTTCAATATAATCAGTGCTTGCCATAGTTTGTTAAACAATATTAAATCAGGTGTCCATGTGAACCATACCTTATGTAAACCAATTTTAATAAAAACGCACGAATTTCATTATTGCAGGGATCACAGAATCTGTGTGTTAGAAGTCAACAGTTTTGCTCTTTATACGTGGTGTGATATGAAATGTTTAGTAACACACAAATTATGTAAAATACATAACCATCCATGTGCATTCATATACGCTTGTTCGTTCACAGCTAAAACTAAATCCTCATACGTTACAGTACGAAACTTAGTAGTTTTGTTGCGTCAAGCGTTAATTTGCAATTAGTACAAGTAGAAATATAATTCTGAATTAGTAGTTTATCAGTCATTATAAAAAGCTAAGTTTAGTTTAATATACACACCTTTAACTGTTTAGGCAGAGTCGATACAAAACTGATGTCTTCTTGCACACACTCATTATTCATGTCGAAATAATGCGTGTCAAACAGATATTCAAGAATTAAGGTCAATCATACCATAAATTCTTGATACGAACGATATGTTAATAAAATATGAACGATATATTTTAGAATGCGATTCTACTCGGTGATTTCAACGCGGATTGTGATTACGTAGCTAATCGACGTTTCAATCGACATCCACTAAAACGAGACGTTCGATTCCGCTGGCTTATCGATGATCGTCAAGACACTACTGTAACCAATTCACATTGCGCATACGATAGGTACCGTCCAAAATATATATGGCATAGCTGTCCAAGGTCTAAAGCTTGAAGTCTAGTTAATACCTGCGTGAAGTGATGCACGCGTCAGGGAGGGATGTGTGAGTGTGGGGGGATGAGTATTTACAAACGATGAAATTGCTCACAATTCGCTTCGTTATAATTTCCATAAAACCGGATGCTGCGATGAGACTGTTCGGTTTTAGCACTGGCACTTAATTTATAAATATCTGTTTTTCACGAGCAATAATTGATCTAGAAACATGCAGTAGCCGCATTCAATTTTCTGGCATAAAGACCGATTCAATGAAAAGTTAAAAGACAAAATATATGTGATTTTGAACTTAAAACATAAGGTTGGCCTGGTAATTCCGCTATAAAGGGTGAAACTATTACTAAGTCAACAACTGCATACGTATTTGAACACAGGACAGTACCGTAAATAATTATCATATCTGAAGCAACCATTTTCAAGTAATAATTTGTAACAGCAAAATTATATTAAATTTTCAAAAAGCACAGGATTTTCTTTGGCGTAGAGGTTGTTTATTATTTTGTAAGTTTCTATCTAATGGTGTATTTGCTATGAATGTTCGAACTAAATTGTACCAATCCATCCCTAGTTATAAATAACACTAACTCAATCAGAAGCTGTTGATCCAAACTATGAGTTTTGACAACGTTATGGTCTCATGAAGGGCTTATTCGGTATTTATCATTACTACAGGTAAGTTGGTTTATGCTCCATACCTAGGGAAAATTTTAACAATCTAGTTTGCTTCATACTAGATTATAGACGATAACGTTTTAATCCGCATTAATTTTGGCTCGAAATAATGGTTTTGTTCAACTCCAGCTTTTATAAACAAAAGAAGATACAGGCAAACAATTTTCTATGTATGTATGACCGCATTGAATGGAAAAAAAATTAGAAAATTCCGCCAATGGGTTCTCGAATAATAGGAGCTGCAATAAACTCTGCGTTTTATTGCTGTATATTGCAGATAGGTAACAGGATAATCTACGTTAGGACAAATTTATTCAGTAAGAAAAAACTACATTTTGCTAAATTTCTGTTATTTGCTATCTGCGAGTAGCTGCCTTTCGACCATGGCCATTTTCAAGACATGCCGTGCTATGTTGTAATGTCAACGTTAATATTTGCCATAAAGATTAAAAAATCGTAGTTATATTGTTGAATAACTGCCTGTATAAACACCTAGGATAAACACACAGCGGTAATAATTTTGTGTTAATTGCTAAAAGGTGGCAGGCATCAGTTGGTTATGGCTTAGGGCGATCCGCCACTAAAAGGCAACCTTATAGACGCCTAAAATATAATGTATATTTCATGCAATAATGTCATTAAATTACCTAGTCACATGGGGACAGGAATACCAATTACATATTTCCACTTTTTCATTCTGCCAGAATTCAGATGATCTACTACAAAGCGTTGAGGCAGGTCTGTTCTATCTTTGAAAATTTAGTGAATTCAGCATGCTAGTACAAGCTATCGAGATCGTAGAGGTTCTTCACTCTTTTAAGGATTTGTTATATACAACGTCTCAATCACTACCACAATTTTGAAGAATATATAACAATTTTCGAAGAAATTATGGTTGTTGTTCATTGAAACATCTGTTTCCAAAGGCTCCAAAGCTTCACTTTGATGATGCCTGTGATACGATGCGTACGGTGTATTAATATATTTACGTAATATTTTGCAGTCACATAATACTCTCCAGTGCATAACTATATTAAGTGGAGTGACTGTGAACTATAAACGGGTTAGGATATATGGAAAACTCACAAGTTCGTACTGAGAATGCTTCGTGATTTGCGTTAAAAACTGCGCATAGTTTTAAGGAATGTTTTATTGGATAGTCCACGTAAATAGAGATATGGTTTAGAGAAAATAGATACTTCGTTCAGAGCGTTGCGTTTCCATGTATATATTTCAATCGCTTCGTAAAACTTGCTGAAGCTGTAGTGTTTGAACCATAGCACAAAGATATTTGTGGGACAGGTGAAAAACATTATCTTAATCCATGTGACGCCGTTCGTGCGCTGATAAGGCATAGAAATAATTCTAGTTTGGCTCAGATATTTTGTGCGTATTTATCCAGTGTTCCAAAAAACACAAAAACTACTGAAGTAGTGGAATTAAGAGTACTGAGCTAAAAATTAGATGGCGTTATCATTTTAAATACCAGAGTTATGGCTCACAATGCTAAACCTCATATGATCAGTGACTAGCTCCCACAGTTGGAAGCGAGTAGATATTTTGCCTCGTCTAAAACCATTGCCAATCGGACCTGTGTCGCCCCGCAACTTATTAGGCAAACACAAAAGCACTACAAACGAAGGTAGATATAGCTGAGATGAACTGTACGCATTAGTTTTATGTTTTTACGAAATAATTAACAGCATATATTTGTAAAATTAACCTTGGCATTGGGACATGTAATTGGTTTGCAGAAGACTCGTCATATTGGAAAGCCTGCAGATATATAGTTGGACTGTCTTTATCATGTCCGATACCCACCTGAGACATTTAGAAATATGAAAATATATATACTAGTTCCAAAAACTAAAAATTCCGATTCTGATTTCAAATTATCCGCAATATCCATCGTTAGAGCTATAACAGATTAAGCTTGGGAACCTGTCATGATCTGATTCGTCAGCTTAGACCTGTATACAACTTATAGATGGTTTTGTGTCATACAGTCACGCTAAGAGCGCTTTCTTTACACACTGATTTAAAATTGAGCTATTAATAATAAGATGCATTCAGATTTCCGTTAGTACGTTTTTTATTTTTGTTGTGTTATAGAATCTTGGTTGCTGGTGGTGCTATGAAAGCAGCTGTAGTACGAAGAAGTAGCAAAGTATTCAAGTTTGATAAATCCTACAAAATTCCACAATCTCAGGTATATACTACAACAAATATAAGAGAGTACACGTTATATACTTGACTAACGAAACACTGTGATGTTTGTAACTGTATACACACCCAGTTGGTGAAGTCCACGTGGAATTTTGCAGATTCCTATTAGATTATTAACTCTTTCATGCCGGAATTTGTATATCGTGCAATGTTTGACCAACTCAAGCCCCCGCCGGGGATCGAACTGGGGACATCATACGGGTGAAACGTGTGTACGCCAACCACTGAGCTATCTCGGAGCTGCTGCTCGGTTCCTGAAGGTACCTCGCAACGTGAACGAATAACAACGCACGTTCGAACGTACGACATACGACAAATTCAGTAAACGCAATGGCTCGCAATGTGCGTTAGGTCGATTTGGACCTAGCCCGACATAAGAGGGTTAGTTATGCGATCGGCTAATTTTTATTTAAATCTGACACACTGTTATCCGTAATTTTCGTAGCTCGAAGAGCTGTCTGATTACGTTCAATACTGACTGAAAGTACAAGTTTTTACCCCATCTTTTTCACAATGACGGTCAGCTTTCAATATTTGCTGGAAATGAGGCGCTCGTGTAGAGAAAGCCTCTACATTAATCCACAACAAATGATGTATATGTATAGAAAAAACAGCTTTTACAGTGGGGAATTTGGGGGGGGGGCAGTAGACCCCGAGTTAGTCTTAATATAAGTGTATGCCTTCTATATAATGTGAACCAAAGACTAATGCCAGGACCTTAAGGTACCGATAGCGGTATATCTTGCACTTCACTTATTGGGGGACTGTGGACGCTTTCCGTACACGAGCGCCGGAAACTTTGCTATAAGCAGCAAAAGCGTTCACGATATATATATCCGAGGAAACATTTTAACATATTTTGAATGTTTAGCAAAACAATTCCAGCTGTCGCAAAATGCAAGATTAAAAGTAAAAGTTTTGAGTAAAATTTGACAAAAAATTAGCGACGATCGCTCGTGGCTGACGAACTTACGTTTTAATTTGGCCATGTTTTCATCCAATCTATAAAAAATTTGATGAGTCAATCAACTGTTTGGAGATTGTGCCTTAAGATTGGCACAGTTTTTAACGACTTATATTAGCTTTAATTTTCTTAGACCATAAAGCTATGCCTGAAAGAAAACACTTAATATCTTAAGAAATAAAAACCTATGATGCCTTATTTTTTTGGTAAAAATGTATACATATTCCACATAATGACAGTCAGTTTAATCCAAATTTACACTATTGCTTATGTAACCATTTCCTGCATACATTCAACATTTGTTACAGCGTACTTTGCAACGCGATGCGGTTATCGAATTTGTCGTGGGAAGAGCGTTTGCACGTGCGGTATTATACACTCACGTTGTGGGGTTCCTTCAGATAGTGTTGCGCATGTAAAACAGTCGTGAAAAGTCGTTTGGTCGGCCGGTTTGCACTTTGCCGTTTTCCACGTGCCAGTTTACCGGCCGGTGGTTCTACCGGCTCGCCAGCCGCAAGATTACATGGCTTGCCGGCGGCAGTCCGGCCACCCAAAATGGCCGACCGGCCAACGTGCCCAATACTACCTTCAGAAACCAAGCAACAGCTCCTAGATAGTGTAGTGGCTAACGCATAATTCTCACAGCTCAACGACCCAGGTTGAATCTGCAGCTGCATGAAAAAGTTGTTCAACATTATACGAAGTGCACATTAATTCATGCGGCAAGGGATTAAATCAGGAACACTGCTACTGTTACAGACAGGACAAGTCAAAAATTTATGGTGTGCAATTTTCTAAGTTAATTTTCTAAATTGTAACTTCAATGTAAGGTTCTCCAATGTCAATACAATTATAAATAAGAATGATATTTGACTTGTAATATAACTTGTTACAATATATAACGTGTTTTACACTGTAAAAAATCATTGACCCAAACTTGGCTCATTTTGAGGCACCTGGGACTTCGTTCGATTTGAACCAGGCTCCAGGGAGCTCAGAATAGAATTCTGAGCTAATTTGGCTCTATGATTTTGCAGATTATTGCTATACCGATATTGACTTTTTAGGCACTCAAGTTAACTGATCACTACCCAGTCGAAATGAAGATTCGAGGTGATTATAAATGAATCAGTGTTATAGTACTTTTGTTAAACATGTAAAATAAACCTAAATTTTATTTCAGGAAGATATTGAAAGATGACAAAACTAAATCCTACATTTAATATTACAGTAGTTTGTGTCATATAAAGCGTGTGGGACTATAACATTTTAAGTGAATTAGGAGTCTGAATCAGTGATCCACGAACTTTGAGTGGATGTGAATTAGTCTTCCAAGAACATAGGTGGCTAAATTTCGTGATTCAAGAACATGGAAGAGGTGTAAATTTGGTAATCCAAGAACACGTTTGGGAAATAATGTTATGACAAACAATGTGGATCAAAATATGTAAAGGGTTAAAACGGCAGCGACGTACTGCTGGAGATAATATTGGAAAGTTGTAGAATGTCACACTGCTGATCAGAGGTGATTATTACTGAATCTTTCTTTAACAGTTACCGTGTGATTCAAAAACGAAAGCAAAAAAATCGACTTGCCTTTGGTCTAAAAATTGAATTGATTTACCATTCATCATTTAATAGGAGACATAAATAACACTTAATAATATGCGTCCATTGATTAATCGCCATATATGGCAAAAATCAAGGATATCCGACCATCCGTTATTAAGCTGTAGTCGCTGTGAAAAAATTTTCATTAATTCAGCAACCAAGAAACAAGACGATCTGTTTTTGGTAGAAATATTTACTACTGGTTTCAGATTTGACATATTTCTTGGTGTATCTAACTTGAAATAGACATTTGTTGCAATTTGTTTATGGTTCCTAGCAGTATATATCGGATCCTGAAATTTCTGACAGGTTTTGAAAATTTTTTTCATAAAGGGGCGATTTGCTACAGAAATTTTTTCCACTACTCTTTAATTGCATATTTTTCATTTTATTCCGCATATTTCAAGTTTGTGTGGTATTTCAATACTATGCCGGGAGGTGGGCGCCCCCGTCCAGTGCTGGATCCGTCACGTCAATGATTCCTAGAAGAGCGTTAATCTTACCTTGCACTTGGAAGAACATGTGGATGTGTCCGTATTCTGGTTCAGAAACAAGAGGTGACAAACATACTTTTTATCGTATCAAAATTTGAAATTAAACCTTTAGGTTAAATCCAACTGTAACTAATTGCTCGACGCAGACTAATTATTGATTAGGGTGGAAGACAAAGTCACGTCGTGATTCATGATCACCTGGTGAATACAGGACAAATTGTATTATACTACAACCTTTCTGTACATACCGCTGTGATACATACGTATTGTGAAAAATGCTAAGCCAGTCAAAAGACAAACGATTAAATGTATGAAATGTCATCTTAAAATAATAATGGGGTCAAGAGAATATAGCAATGAATCTGACCAGCGCTGTATTCAGTACCGTTAGCGGTGCCTGTGACATAAAAAATCGGATTCGGTCACATTCAGAGCCATGTCACACAGTCCGACATGCGGCATATGATAATAAAATACAGACGTATCTCAGCATATAACAGCTCAGTCAGAATTTCACTTGTATATGTGGCCTTTTCTCGGCCCAGAAAAGAATATGTTACATAATTTGGCTCAGCCTGAGCTAAAACATAATTACCTCATAGAATAAGTCTAACTTTGATTCATAGCGTCAGGGCTGCTTTTAACCATATGATGGGGGACAACTGACCCCCACCCCACTCACTGGATTTGCCCCACACTGCAACAAAATTGACCCCAATAGTGCACATATTTGTCTTCATGGCCATGAATTGCCGGGAATTTGCGATTAACATTCAGTAATTGAGTGTATATTGCATTACAAATCTTGTTGCTAAGAATGCTATATTGAATACAGATAACTAGTATTATTCTTCGCAGGAAAATTGTTACCGTCCGCTCTAAACAAGTGTCACACTCCACAATAGAGAGCCGTTATCCCTACCCTACTAATTGCCGTTCCTCGCACTCGAAATGGTCGTTGCCCCCTACCACCACTTCAAGTGGTCGTTGGCCCCCCTCCCACCACTCCAAAGTAGTCGTTGCCCCTCCCACCACTCCAAGTAGTCGTTGCCCCCCATCCCATCACTCCAAGTTCGTTGCCCCCCTTCCACCGCTCCAAGTAGTCGTTGCCTCCCTCCCACCACTCCAAGTAGTCGTTGCCCCCTCCCACCACTCCAAGTAGTCGTTGCCCCCCCTCCAAATAGTCGTTGCCCCAATCCACCACTCCCAGTAGTCGTTGCCCCCTTCACTCCAAATAGACACTAACCACTATTAATGCCAAGAGGCACTGGGTGAGTTAGCTTTGATTTTCATTTGGGTGACACAGCTCACGATGAACCTGATCGAATGCGGCGTTCACGTTATAATGTCCACGCTGTTTGGAACTTTTGTCCCATGTAAAGGTATTACACACGGTCACATAGCAACATACGCATCCACGAAAAAATGTAGGACAATGATGACTTAGCGCTACTGTACGCAACCTCGGCCAAAAATGGAGCCATGTGATTTAGTAAGCAGCTCGCTAATATCGTTTGAAGAGCGGGTTAAATTGCAGCTCGTCCATCGTATAGAGAATTGTGAATCTTTAGAGGTCAATTTTGTGAGTTTCAAAACTACTGTACTCAATTTATTTTAAATACATACCATACAAGCGAGGTCCGAGTGGGTTTGCCGATCACTAGGCGGTAAGGGGACTTCGACGAATAAGGGTTTCGGTGCCGGCGTCGCCGATAGGGGGTTATTAGCCGACCTGTCGGGGAAAGTTTAGCGCTTCACGCTGTGGATACATATTTATTACTCCGTGGTAGTTTAAAAGTTCAACTTTGGGTTCTAGTTAACTCATTCCGAAAATAACAATTTAACATTTATTTTCACACCAGCAATTATGGGTACATTATATAAATATCTGCGTAGGAATACAATAAACGTATATACGGTATTCTAGCGAATTGTGCAGTTAAAATAACATTCGTATATTCTGGTCCAAAAATCTAGTTCATGTACACTAGCAAAACAGTTTTCCACATAATAGAAGCATAAAATGTGGTCCTTAATAAACACTGCACAACGGTATTGCTCTTTCTGCAAAAGAAATAGCTAAAATATTAGTAACACCAAGCATTAACAAATTTTGATGAATTTTACGCACGGTGAAATATAACTTTATTTGCAAAATGGAAACAGTGTACATTTTTGAAAGATGTTAATGGAATCTGTAAAACTTAGTGTAGGCTGGAAATAATAGCTTCACACGTTTGCTTTTTGGATGACATTTTATCTTTTAATATTTATTACTGGACACAACTCTAACGTCAAACGGCATAAAATGGCGTTTACTTCAGTCCACGAAATAAACATTTTGCTGCTAGTTAATATAAGCTCTATGTGCATTTAGCAAGCCTATTTTACCGAGCCATTTTATAATTGCGATAAATTCTAGATAACTATGCATGAGAGAGCCGAAAAAAGTACCAGTCCGAACTATATCCGATCCTTAACGTCAAGCACGAGAAGTGTGTCTTTAGCCGTGTTGGGCAACATTTGATAATCTAAACCATAATAGAAACAATAACTTTAGGTCTCATCCTATGATTACAAAACCTGAAAAAATTGGCCGACTTTTTTTGCATATATATATATACTCCGCTTATAGCTTAAGCTCAATATTCTGCCAATGTCGATCGGCGTGAACGATTCAGGAAAATCAATATGTTCAAGCTAAACGCTCAGAATACAGCAGCAGCCTTCGTCCAGATCGCCTTGAGCTATAAATTTTTCGACCAGATGCTAAATATAGCGAAGGGTTTTGTTTTCGCCAGAGGGATAAAAATCGGCACGTCTATCTGTTGAACTCCTCTTACTGGGCGATTAAAAATTCTTTTGTTTGAAAGGCCTATTAACGGTCAGGTGCAAGACATAGATTTTGTCAACATTTGCTTTTGTTATTTAGTAATTAATTAACGAGTTAAGCGTGTTAGCCTAGTTTTAGCATTTTCATGCAAAAATTCCTTATTCTCCAATAAATAATTACTGTAAAGACATTATTTTGCTGCGCACATTACATCTCGCCGTGCTGATTAAGAATTTGGAGGATGATGTTAAAAACATGCAAATTAGTTATTTTTTAGGTAATTACTAATTAATTATTAATTAGCTAATTTTTTGAAAATTTTCAAACTGCTCAGAAATGAAAAAATGCACACAGGGTTTTCTATCACGCTGATCATGAATATATTAATTCTTAAACTCTAAAACTTGGCAGTATTTGCTGATTAGTTAAGTAATTAACTAGCTAATTTTATGCAAATCTTAAAATCACTTTAATATTACTGATTTTTTGCCCTCGGTTTTCGATGTCACTGATCATGAATATGTGACTTTTAAAGTTTTGTGATTTTATCATGTGTGACAATTAGTTGATATTACTAATTAATTAGCTACGTAGTTTTTTGTATGGTAGATTTGACACCAGATGTGTAAAACAAGTGGCCTAGTATAAATTGATTAAATTAAGTTACATATTATATAAATATATTACATTAAGTTGATTAAATACATGTATACATATATAAAATATAAATTTCTTTACCAATTACTCCGCTCACTTTTTGTAATTTATTACGTTTACTAGTTATAAGTATTAGTTAACAAATGTAATCATTTATCCAGTGCTCAATACACATAATACGAATGACGGAACGTGAATGTGGTCAGCATCATTGTCGATGGGCAGCTAGCTTCAAGCTCAAAAATCACTTGAGAGATCAGCGCTAAACACGTGTATACAATATGTTTCAGGGCATTAAAGCGATTAAGGTACGAAAACACATTACCTGGTATTATATTTTAGCTGTCGATGAAGCATGAAATTTGGGACCACCGTGGGCGTACCCAAGGCCGATGGAGGAAGGTACCCTCAATTGCCATTGAAGTTTAAGTATTTGGCGTATACTAAACCTTGAATAATAATTTAGATAAAAACTACAAAGCGTCCAGATTAAAGACAAGCCATCATAGCATAATAAATAAAGCAAATGCAATGAAGTCAAACTTCTCACACACAAAAAATATTTGAAATTAAAACCTTTAACGAACTCAATATCGAAGTTTATCGTCAAATACAACCGAGGGAGTAACGTTATATCTCTAAAAAGAACATCATAGTATGCGGGTCTGGCGAATGGTAGTAGCTCCTCACTTAAAATTGGCTTTAGTATAAAACTCATATATGGATCTTACAAAGTTCATATAAGGACCTTGGGATAGACTCAAAGTTAGTATACCACAACATGCATCCAGCTTAAGCTCACAGCTTTACTTTGGCCGGTTCAAATATACGCATTGTAGTTTGATTTTTTAACCACCTCGATTTGCGTACTGTAATCAAAATATAGGAAGGGAATACAATGAACTGTTTACTTTGAGAATACTTGTGTAAAGTTAAAAATCGGCGTTATCATTGAAAATAGAGTTTTACTTAGATGTCAGTATAGCACTATCACAAAATTTTAGTTCCAGCAAAGTATCACTGTTTTGGAATCAAATACGAATCGAAATACCCACCAACAGGTTTGCAACAAATTTCTACTACCAGCGCTAAAAAGATCGGTAAAGCAAACTTTAAGGGGCGGACGTGAAATTCATGCTATGCCGTTGGCAATAAACTAAACTTAAGCCTGTCACACTAGTCAAGCAAAATTTACCTAAATTATGGACCTTGCGAATAAAATTTATAATATCTCCACCGGGCAACACTAGTTTCAGCCTATAATTTACTGTTCTTTTTAACTTCAGTCCATCCTGGCCAGCAACCGCATTACAATAATTCAATAATTATTTTAAAATTTAATACCAGGCAGAGTTCGTTTCCCAAAAGCACAACTACTCTGCTGAAAAACATGTGATTTGCTACAGGTTAGCCAAAAACAAAATGACGATTTTTTTACAAAATAACTTTACAAAAGGAGTTGAGGATAATGTCTGTGGCTTGGACACTTGAGCTAATATTCGCATTTCTCAGTTACGGTCGATTTCATCACTATAGTCTGATCACAATAATTATTGGCTGTCGCTTTATAAGAGATCCAAACACCGAGCTAATTATAAAATTTCACAGTAAAACATTATTTTCCTACGACCAAGTTGTGAGCGAGTAACGAACGAACAACTAGCGAGTGGAAGTCAATTGTGGCGGGCACTGTATGACACGACTGGATCCTACGATAGCCTCTAACGATCATGAAACAAAGGCAAAGCACATATGGCCGCAGAACCTTGAAGAAATGCGATAAACCAATTTTCCTGGCGGCAAACTATACACTTATGCCACCCAACAACATGATTAAAATTTAAGCTCTGTTTACACAGCTGCACGGTTGAAGTACAAACAATCTTTATATATAAAACTCAATCCAATGTACTTTCCTTAGTTTTATGATTACAAACCATGATAGCATCAACAACAAAGGAGAGTAAACGTAAACGCATACTAGAAAACCCGAAATCAGTGTAATCAAGGAAACTAATTAATTACTGAACCACGAATGCAAACATTTTGCCATTCCATTTTTTGTCTACCAGTAAACATTGCGTTGATTAAGTTTTAAAATAACACCATAAATTCTTTAAAGCCGTTACAAATAACATAAATTATTTATTGCATTGCATACTAATAACATAAATTCTACAATACAGAGCACAGATTTCCGTGTTAGTGTACATTTGTGTAGATAGCATAGAAAATAGATTTTAAACGATTAAACCGCAAAATTATAATTATGTTACCATAAATTTGTAATAACATTATAAATCTTGATTTTTTGTGAAACAGCAAATTAATAATAAATTATATTAATATAATCAGAATTAAGTGCAACTTAGGTTAAATACAAGTAATGTTTAGTTACGGGAATCAAATAAAGCTTGTCGCTTGAATGCAAGACGAACTTAATTTCGATAAACATGTATGGATAATCGAAAATTGTTCTAGAATCCATATAAAAACTTTATTTCTAACGCACTGGAGTTTTATTTTTAAACAATTTAAAGGATCATGTCTCTTAGGAAACCCACGTTATCGTCAGAAAAAAGAAAATCTAAATGGAAGATTTCGGGGACAGATGACCCTGACTTAGGCTTAGTATAAGGCTTATAATACAAGGGATCATGTCATGCCACCTAGAGTACCATGTCATGTTCCCTCTCGATTAATCGATTGCTTTGACTCTTTGAGAATAAACCCGAACCTTAGTCGCAGCCTAAGTCTAAGTTTAAGCTATAGGTTAGCGTGGGCTCAAAGCTCAAATTACAACTTTAAATTTTTGATTTATGGTACTCATGTCCATTCCCACGTAGTTATAGGTGGAAACTTGGCAACATCCATATAAAGACGTTAGCTTAGGATTAGTATGTTGACCACAATAATAGCATGCATGTCACTTCTGCTCATAAAAGTTACATTGGCCCAATCAAAATAATAAGAACAAAATGTAACTTAAAAATAAAAAATGTAGAATTCCCCGCATCTGGTCTGTCAGCATTTAATTCTGAATGAACAGTGTAAACAAAAAAGCGAACGTTGCGTAGATTACATGTCACTTTGTCCAATGGTTCATCGAATGATTAATTTACTTAATGTATGGGCATGTAGTTGACAGTGTCACCAATTAGTCCATTTGACAGAAAACAGCAAGATTAGGCATAAGCCACAAACGAAACAAAGACCAAGCCGCAACAGTCGCTGTTCCTCTTGAATTGCGACAATGGTCGATTGAAGTTCGCCGAGCTAAAAGTACATAAAAGGTATTGCTTAAAACTGTGTTTCGACAAGCAAGCGGAGTAAACAACCTATAGCTTAGCAAGCGGTAAAAACGTAATTTATTGCCCGTATGCGGAGATCATAACTCATCATTTAAAAATATATATAGATCTTCAAAAATTATTTTATTTGATCACTAGTGTATTTGCGTCCTATCATTAGACGCTAAACCATCCGACCAAGTCTTCCGGGTCAAAATGGGCCCCAAAGAGGTGAAAGATCACATGTTTTTTTAATTTGGACATCCGGGTATCATATTTTGCGACCTATATTTCGAGATAGATAGATAGATGAAAAATCTTCCAAAAATTTCTTATCGAGAACTGTAACTTTTTCATATTCACTTTTGTTATAGCTGCTGTTTTCGAGCTATGAGCCAAAGTTAAAAATACAACCCAAATTTTTAAATTTAATAATTTTTGCAAAGCAAGTTGTTTGTTGTGGGTGAACTATGGGATTGTATGTAGGGTTATTTAACCCATAAAACAGGTTGGTTTAATTGTTTTAATCCCATATTGACTGTATTATTAAGCCTGCGAGACGGTGCCGGATCAAAATCTGGTAAATTTTAGCATCAAAAATAGTAAAATTTCGCCAACTTTCCAAGTATACTAGGCAATCGAACGTGTAGGTTTTGGGGGTTGTTAAATACGATAAAAGCAATTATATTTGCGTGCTATGCATCAAATAATGCGGTGTTCACGTTATAATATCCTCTACGTTCGGAACCTAGGTACACCACACAGTATCAGACACAATGTCGACAACAGGGTGTCTTAGACACTCCCATGTATTTAATAAACTTTTTCAAAGCTAGATAGCTAGGGTTATTGGCACTTCTCGACAGTGTCAGGCACACCGTACCTTTTAGCAGTTTTACTGGCAGTGTTCGGAATTATATGATCAACGGTCATAATGGCCTAGATACAAATATCGAGAATTTGGAAAAAACTGCACAGGACATTTGACTAATAACCCGCATTAGCTACTTATGTTCCCTGTTATAGTTAATTCGCGCCAAATGGGTAGCTAAGGGTGTGTACGACACTGTAAAGAAAAATGTAGTAGCTAGGGGTGTGTCGTACACCCTCGACGATTGATTTACAGTATGGGTGTCACAATGACAGTCTATACGGTGGGGTCGCGACTACAGTGTGACAAAAGTTCCAAACAGCGGTGACATTACAACGTGAACACCGCTTAAGGCAAGTCTTAGGTGCCATATTTTGTACGTAAAAATCACTCTTCAAATTATAATTTTTCTTAAAATTTGTGACTAATAAATAATTGCAAAACTTTTCGTGTTTAGGGTCATTGCAAGAAGAAATAAAGAGCTCTTCGGTTTTGACACATGACTAAAAACATAGTAGCGTTTTTTGTAAGAAGCGATCATAAGGACTGAATTTTCTTAAAACACCATTGTGGATCAGAATACGGAATACAGTACGAAAACAAGTAGAATATATTATTTCCTTAGCATATTTTTTGACTAGAGGATGTTGGAGTATGACGTATCATGTAAAATACTAAATTATAATTTGTTTATTATAATTACTACTTATATAAATTATTAACAGCAGCAGTAGTATGTCAGTACAAAACATTGTTGATGATTGATGGACTTTGTTTTAAATACCGATATTCCTTGTTGAATATTAAAACTCACAGTGCGACTTGATGTAATGAAAAATTTACCCGTTTTGAAGTTAGAATATGTGTATTCTCGTCGATGAACGTTCCATTTATCATTGGGTACTGAGGACTATTACCACCACTACCACTTAGAAAAACATCCCTTGATAAAGGCTGATAACCGTCCGGATCAGCATACTTGCAACGAAGCCTGGAAATATAGTCAAAGGTTAGATACAAGCGCAAAATACGGGACCCAATCGTGTATGACTAAATTGTGAAATCTAGAAGTCCATTATTTGGGATTTCGAGAAAATTGAATTTTGAAATAACTATATATGTATATAATAAATAAATAGTAAATAATCCTAATTATTTATCGGAAATTGTTCCATATACTATAATGGAAAAAATGGAATAAAGACGTTTTGGTACTAAATTAATTACCAGTATTAAGCGCATAATCAGCTAAACCAAACATCTCCTTTTTACAAACTAATTTAATAAAATTTAATTTTGAATCGATTGATTGAATGGTATTAAATGGAAAAAAACGAAATTTCGGTTGATTCCGATTACCGTAAATGTTAATAGATTTTGAACCCTGTCCTGCATCAATTAATGCATGTTTCGTACCTTGAACAAAATTTTGCCACAGCGGCGGGTTAAACCTGAATCGTTTGACTGTGAAGGTATTGCAATAAAGAACATCTTAGACAATAATAACATCAATCGCTTATGTTTCGGTTATTCAGTACGCTCACATCAATATTAAATAAATCATCGATATTTATATCAACATTTGTCCGAATGTAAGCTCATCTTGTAACCGATGACGCTACATCCCTAAGTAATTCACTTTAGATGAACTACATACGTATATGCTGCGATGAGACATACATTAATGTATTAATTTTATTTTATTTAGAACCATTACTTCAATAATTTTATGCTAGCAGTAATGAAACGGCGGGGAAGCATTGATAAGGATACTCATTCATTATGCACCTAACGTAATGTAATGTGAGTTAAATCGAACAAATTATTTTCCGCAATAACAGAATGGATTTACGAGAATTATGTTGGATTTTTTGCTTACCCGAAAATTTCGGAAAAACCTTTTTCACAGTAAATGAATATTTTTACGGTACCCGTCAAAAATGACTGCCGCTCGCTCGCGACTCGCTCCAAATAAATTTGTTCTAAAAATAGAATTTAATATTAATTTAAATAGTTTCGAAATCTCGAGCGAGCCAATCGCTCGCGATTCTATCGAAATGGGACGGTCATTTCTGCCGTGTACTGTACACAACATTCGAACCATATTCACGAGCTGAATCGAATGGCATTAGAATCAGGTGAATTCATAAGTAAACAATTAAGCCAAGGCTTAAGATATCACATAAATAGATGCCTTAATTCGCGATCGCATTAAGCTTATTCTAAAACCATTCGACTCAGCTCTAATGCAATTCGAATGTACGTTAAGCTTTACATTTACAGCTACATAGCTATTAGATAGAGGTTGAGGCATGTCACAGAAAACAAGTAAAAAAGTTGTTTCGATTCGACATCTGAAACGTATTTTTGATCTCTTTCCTCCTATGAATATAATAATATATGTATAGATATTATCTCAGCGATAGGCAAGTCACTTAAGGGCACATGCTGTAAAAATTTGTGCTAAATCGGTTCGCTAGTAATCTAGCTACAACTAAACAACACGGGCTGACATTAGCCTGAAACATGGTGGTGTTTGGCCACCGCTCCCGAGCAGGCGGAGATATATGTGTAATATTACAGTTGAAAACGTATAACTTTAACCACATCCACATAAAAAATTAAGCAAAATACGATGAATGGATGCTAATTATTAGTTGCAACAAAATTTCATGAATTACGTGCTCGTAAATATAAAACTTTTGCTATGTATGTGATTTATTTGGATTATTTTTATTAAGACGACAACACTTTTATTTCAGATTTTGTACACTTGATGGTGTATCCTTTTTAATATAGAGCCTGTCACAATCTATATGACGTTTACTCTTCCCTCCAAATTGGGTGGGGTGTGGGTGGGAGGGCCCTCCAAATTGGGAGGTGGGAGGGTGGGTTGCATGGGCCCTCTAGCAAAAGCCCAGTGCCACTGGCAAAATTTTGGGATCCCATGGTTCATTGCCTCTTGCCATTTTTTTTTGTTTCCACTTAGTAAAAACACTCCAACGTACATAAAATATGATCAAAATTTGCACTAAAATTCCGTTCCGAAGCAAAAATTTCGTAAATTTTCTTAAAAATTGTGCGTCAAAATCGTTTTTCCTCTTCATCAAAACCGTTTTGACAGTGTTTCTGACACGATTTTAGCCCTTTTTGTGCTGGGAAAAAGCCCCCTGACAAAGTTCAAATACTCTGGTAAAGCGATATACTGCGAAATTTTTACAACGTAAACTGACTAAAATAGTAGGTTTGCACAGCGTGATTTATGCTACCGAACGATATCGGCGTCAACTAAAAACGCCGCAAGTGAATCATAATCTATAAAAGATTTTTAAAATTAGTTAGCCAAATAGGACAAACCGATGCCAAGTTACGGATTGACATTTTTTACATCTACAAAAGAGCTTGTCTCATCGCCAGGAAAGTTAATTCACAGTGCAAAAGTTTACAATGTTCTGACTGTAATTCGGGTGCACAACAAAGTGCACAGGTGTGGTTGTGCAGCCTATTCAATTCAATTATATATATTATTTCGCTCAAGTAGTGCAGCATCCCTCGCGTTATATTATATTGATCCAACCCTACATACTGTAGAGGAGAGCTCAATATAGCTAAGAACTTTGTTTCTGAATAAAATGAGTCTAGTGTGGCCGAATCACTCCAGTATTTGAGGAGATATATGACACATTTACTGTGTGCGGGATCCCAGGAGAACACCTAAAACCAATCTTGATCAAACCCTGTCTGGAAGATGAGGTCATTAGAAGCGTACCGTATAATAGCTATTTAGAGCTTTAATTTCTGAACAAAGTAAGTCCAACCGGGTCAAATGGCTCCGGTCGTTGAGGAGATATGACCAATTTAGCGTATTCAGGATTCGAACAGCACATTTAAAAACCATCACCAGTGGTTGAGGATATATGCCCAAAATGGTTTTTAGGGGATCCCATGTTCCATTTGAAGACCCATTTTGACCCAACCATAATACCGTAATGTACTCTCAATATGACCAAAGAAGGATGTACAGATAATAATTGGTATTACACATAATGTGAGCATAGCACACATTAACACCAGTAATAATTATTAGCTCCATAAAAAGGAACAGATTATTGGCTCGATTTTCACAATGTTCAGAACATAAAAATAATATCTACACAACCTAATTATGTTTTAGGTAGATATTATATTCAAGTCTGGGAATCCAGACTTAGATACACAAAGCAACGCATTAACACGCAGTTTTGCAGCTTGTATGCAGATGTCACTTTTATACACAGTTTATAATATGATGTTATACACATTATTTGCCTGAAAAATAGCAATAGTATACGAATATTGTTGAAAACACTACGAACGACGCAGCCATATTACAGCTATACACACAAATAAAATCAAACCTTTGCGAAAAATTTGTCAATACCAATTGAACAACTGTTAATTTTTCGCGAAATCTTCGCAAATATTTCGCGAACGAGTCTCGAAAAATTTCATTTGATTTATGTCCGTGCCTGCATAGTACACGGTGAATTTTACCTAATTTCATTAACATCGTCTTTGGGAACATTCTTCCAAAAAGCTGTGGCATCCATTTGGTCGCCAGAAGTTGACAATGTTGTAATCGGTGTGGAAAGGATAAGAAATTTGTCGCGATGAACCGTTTTATCGTAGCCTATAATTCATAAGGCGGATGTGATACGTAAAGAGTAGAAGCACAAATCAAAACTTGCTTCTCGAACATTTGAAGATAAATAATAGTTGCAATTTTTATGAACGACGTTTTTCGAGCATGCAACATACAACTGTATTACGCATTACAGCAAATACTAAACCATTGGAATTTGCAACTTAGAGTCGCGGCCAAAAATAAGTGCTATCGAAAGCGAAATCGCAATCGATCGAAATTTCGTTTGATCGCAATCGATCAATATCAATCAAAATTCCGTTTAGTTGAAAATAACCGAAACTTTATAAATTTCAAATATATTTAATTCCGCTAAAATCGAAATCGATCGAAAATTTCGTTTAATCGTAATCAATCAAAATATTGTTTAGTCGAAATTTTATAAATTTGAAATACACTACATAATTGCGCTAAGATCGTAATCGATTTAAATTTCGTTGAAACGAAATCGATCGAAATTTCGTTTAGTCGAAAATTCGATCAGTTAGTTATTCTGTACTTATTTCTGGCCGCGACAATACTTTATCCGAGAAAGCAAGTGCCGTTATTACGATCAGTACGATAACATGTGCAAATAAAAGGATCATTTTGGATGATCCATCCTTATTCAGTGACAGAAAGGTTCAAACTCACGATCAGATGATCATCGGAAGTCGGGTGGTTTGCCCCAAGCAAAGTCTTCGCAGCATAAGCTAACATAACTTCATAGTACAAAACTTGTATACTGTTATACAAGGGTAGGATTTCAAATAATGCTCAGCGGAATGATTTCATCTGAACTCTGGCAATAGGGGTGCTCCCGGGGTTAAGTCAGACCACGAGTTCAGGGGGAACGGCAGAAGTCAATTATAGTGGCGGGCCAATATTTTTTCCTAACTACCATAGGTATTGGGCCTTGTAAGATTTAATTACTCCCAAATACCATGTTGGTAGTTGGGCCATACAATATTTAATTACGATTGATTCGGTGACAATTACGATTGATTCGGTGACAATCATAACTCAACAAGGGCTGATCATATCGATGTCGATGAGGGCTCAAACCTTTTGTCTTCACCTAAACTGGTGCGGGATTTTGAGACTTAAATTGCTCGCTCCGTATATTAACCCACTGTCTTCCAAAACCCCTATTTTCAAAGCTTAGCGTTATAAAACTTGTAAATTCACTAATATTCATTTCATCGCCTGTAATTCCTGTACAATTTCACATGCAGTTTTTACATAGGCGTATACAAGCCTCTTCTTATTTCTCTCTTGTTGCCAAGCTCAGACCAAACAAACAATCTTCTCAAGACAAAATTTCAAATTCTTTGGATGTCATCAAACACTTATTTCTTCCACTTACGCATAGAAATTTTTATTGATCCACATTTGATTATCTCTCCAATACACTACAGCTTTAGGCAATTTATGTACGTTATAAAAAATTAAATTTAATATTTTCAAGGAGTTTCTACAATTTTAGGGAGCACGCCACTCGAAACGCTTAGTATACGTTATATACATGTTATATATTACATAGTGTAATGTATTTGCATATAGGTGTTTAATATAAATGTCTGCGTGAGTATTACTATATTCTGTGACTGAAATGAGCAATAAATGCCAAAAGTTGTTAAAAAAATTGCACTTTATGTTGGTCAAAGATAAAAATTTCTCGGGGTCAAAATCAAAAATTTAAGGGGTCAAACTATCGAGGGGGTGGCAAATACGCGTCAGTGGTTGAACATGAGGGGTTTAGCTGTACCTCCCATAAAGCGAAACCCTGGGGCTCAACCTTTCGGCCTTTCAACATTTTTCAAAAATTTTAAGTCTGATTAAGCATTTGTAATAACAATAGTGTAACTTTAATATTATGTGTCGAGCTTAGAGATAAAAAAATATAAATAAGTTCTCCAAGTAGTTCTGTGTCGATTTCCTGAATTAAACTATTGGGTTAGTTGGCTTTATTTGTGATTTCTCTATAAAGATTTGTTGGTTACGTGAAATGTAGAACTTTCAATTAAAATGATACTGAACGGCATGAAAGCTTAGTAAAAAAACCAACCTGCTTGGAGATAAATCTTGATCGTTGTTGTATCGAGGGCTTTAATAAAACCCGCGCTAGGTCTTACACGGAATTTTTCGGGCGATGTCGTCTTCACCTTAAGATATAAAATGTGTTAAGTTATAAATTTTAAAGAAGATGCAACATTGGCCGCTAATAGGAACAGTATCTACCTACAGTACGTACAGTGTTGCGCAAATGAATATTGCGTTTCGAACGAATGAACATCGAACAAAATTTACTTATCCGCGAACACATCTCGAAAAAACTTCGCACACCTTTCGAACAAAATGTTTTAAATTTATCGGAAGGGAAAATCAAGCGAAAAGTGCTCAAATCTGGCGAGGATTCCATATTAAAGACATCCATCAACAGTATCTGTCTGAAACTTAATCAGTCACCGTGGTGTGTTTAGGCATTGTCGAAGCGATTTTACATTTTCTGTTATACATTTTTGCTAACTGGACCTCTTTTATGCTGCCCTCTGTAATAAGCGATCAAAAAAATTGCTAGAAAGCTGTAACATTCGCTACTATTTATATATTACTGTTTATTTCTTTTACGTCTATGAACAATCCAATTATTAGTTATTAGTTAATTCGACGTTTTGTCGATGGTGGTTAGAAAAATTTCAAATTTTGTTAGGCGAAGTTGTCCAAATTTCTTCAAAATTTAAGTACAGAGTTATAAATTCGTTCAAGAGCCGATAACAGTTTGTTCGAGAGTTGTTCATGATTTGCCCATATTTTTTCCAATTTTTGCTGGATGTCCGTTCGTTCAATAGACAGCATTCATTCTGAGAGAGTATCGTACATTCTTTAATCAGCCAGTGAATGCTGCTCTAACTAAATATTGTAGATTCGATATGCAATTAACGAAGAAATTATGTGATTGAATCCACAGACTGTACCAATAATGTAACAGCAAGAATTCAACTTCTTGATAAAACTACAAGTTTATGTAAGCCAGATTTATTGTTGACGTACATTAATAAACCGCGGAAATAACCCTGACCTTCACAGAATGTTCCATTTATTTAAACGTGATTATTATTAAGTCCATTAGTAGAAAAAATATATTTTGTTATGTGCCCCCTTCCACAGGCGCTTTGCTTGAACTAATAAATAACAAGCGTAACCTTGTAAGCTAGTGTGGCATCGGGTACGCAATTTCGAAGCGCGATAACATCCACACTTTCGCTTTCGTTTGGAAAATGGTTGAATATCAGTTCTTCATTTGGGCTACAACGCAAACTAATAATTATTTTAAAACTCCACCAAGCGTTTAAAACTACTCGAAACTACTAACGAGCAACACTCTTATATTGAGTAGAATATCACAAAACAAACCTACAATACCAGCCACAATTGAATGCTGCACCCTCGTTGGGAAATAAAGTTTTATTTTTAGATGTAACAGTTTTTCTCCGCTGGTCGCTGGTAGCTCGCCCGCTCGTAAGACGAATACTGACAGCCAAGACGAAATTTCGTCCGTCCGCGTCCACACGAAATTGTGTCCGTTAACGTTCGGGTGAAACCACGTGTGTTCGTACAGACGAAATTGTGTCTACCCGCATGCAGACACATTTTTGCACGTCTGCGTTTAGATGGAATTACAGCCGCGGTTAGAAATAGTGCAAAATAATCGATCGATTTCGACTAAATGAAGTTTCGATCGATTCTGGTTTCGGTTTTAGCACAATTAAATAAATTTCAAATTTATAAAATTCTTTATCGTTTTAAATTTTAAACGGAATTTCGATCGACTGTGATTTCGACTGTTTTCGATTGCACTTACGTTTGGCTGCGTCTGTACATTTGTCAGCGGCCAAACGCATTTGCATCTGTCCGCGTTTAGACGAAATTGTGTAAGCCCGCGTACAGAAATAATTTCGTCTGTACGCGTCAACGTGCGCACTGTCTTACTTTTGTCAGTGACTATACTAACTGAATACACTCTGACTGCAGCTATTCGATCAGCTAAATTAAGTTGAGTATCAGAGATTTTGTTACACGCAAATATATTATAAT
Source organism: Trileptium ribeirensis (assembly GCA_030248225.1). Classification (NCBI taxonomy): domain Eukaryota; kingdom Metazoa; phylum Nematoda; class Enoplea; order Enoplida; family Thoracostomopsidae; genus Trileptium; species Trileptium ribeirensis. The sequence continues at coordinate 27,329 of JASANE010005226.1, read as the reverse complement.
AATGCTCGGCTATATGAGGGTTGCAAGTATGTTAGTCTCATCAACAGTTTGAATTTGGGCGTTACTTTACACCCTAGATATTTAGAAAACTTGTGTAAAAAAATTTATTATTGTATTTAAATATTTGATTTGTTAAACGGCATGTTAAGGTTTATGGTGTCAAAACTTACACACAAAATGAGGAAAAAACTGAGAGTGAGTTCTAAAATGAAAACATTTTAGCAATGAGTAACCGGAACCACAACTGCAATTTTTTGGCCGGAACGGAACTGAAACCGGAATGTGGTCTATATATATAAGGTTAAATAAAACTGAGCATTAATGAGTGTCATGTTTGTGCGGGGACGATGGGCATGTAGTGCGACTTAACAGGTTAAACACGTTGGTTTTATCGGTACAGTTTTTTTCTGTTAATAATTCCTACTGGATATAACCGAAAATTTATCAACCTGCACCACGAAACCAAAAACTCATGATTTCAAAATTTCTCAGTACATAAAGTCAATATTTCCAGGTAGTCGCTCTTCAGTAATTTGGTACATGGTATAAAAATTGTGTATGTGGAGGCTTTTCGATGTGTTGAATACAATCTATGGTTTGGTTATATAGAGGCCAACACGAATATTTCATATATTTTCAAAGGTTCTTGAGTCTACGATCAATAAACCTGAGTTTAGAATTATAGTGTGTCTTGAATAGTTTGGTTACCTATATCGTACAGTGCACCAGAAATGATCTATATATGATAGGTTTTTGGCACGCTGCATACGATGGTCCAGCACAAATACTTGATGCGTTGTCAATTTGTTTTCGACGGGTTTACAGTCGACGACGTTTAAGCTTTTTCAATGGGTTCAACGTTCCAGAGGCTTTATGTCGGAATATATCAAGCACAGCCCTTACTGGTGATGCCACAAAAATAACTTAAAAAGAAATCATGCTCACCCGTTACACCCTTTCATGCGAGATGGTGGTAGATAAGATAGGGTATATGAAACTGTGCCATTAAGGCACTTTACAGCGCCTCAAGATTAGCCTCAATTCTGTCCTAAATCACTACTTAATTCTATAGCTTATACTCAGGTTAACTTAATCCAATGTTTCACTCATTTGAATAAACCAGAATCCCAATGTTGATAATAACAATAATTATGCGGTTTCTTTGTCTAATAAAATATTCCAGTATGAATTTAGAAAACAAGGAATCGATGATTACTTACGATATTGCAATGAATGACGTTGAATGCGAGGTAACCTGACTAACGCTTGCTATTCTCTTTTCGGCGACATCTTTCGCTTTCAAAGACAGTGACCTTGAGATTGTTGGATGACTAGAACTCTGAAAACAATCAGCAAGAAAGTGTGTGATCTAATACTTGCCGTAGAATAATTAGCATTGTCAAGAGTCGATGACGGTCGACTCAGCTGAGGAATGTGACACTCTTCAGCTTCCCCATATTATCGCCCAACGGTATGTCGCCATTGTTTTCGCCCTCACCCCCAGGTTTATGCACCACCGAGTGAGTTATAAACATGACTACCCTACAGCAGCCACTAAATTCAGACCTCCAGGTTCAGGGACCACCAACGTTTACCCCACCCATGTTCATGAACCACTAAAATTTTTCACTACCCCACCCATGTTCGTGGACAACTAAATTCGAACCCCGAGGTTCATGGATCACTACACTAAATTACACCCCACCCAAGTTTTTTGACCATTGTTTCAGACCTCTCCAGGTTCATGAGAAGGAGTGGGGGAAATTTTCAAAAATGTTTGACCATATTTACTAATCTGGGGGAGTGCCGAAATAGCTGTTTACCTATCGAATGAAAAATTGTGCAAATCCACCAATCTGGTGAAGAATTATGCGACGAACACACCGAGAAAAACATTTCCCCATATTAAAGAAGAAACTGCACTCGCTCCGTTTCAATAACGACAGAATGAGAGACACAGCCTGGCTGAAATTGCCCCAGGACTTAGCAGCATCAAATCCCCCGTCCACATATCAATGTAATCTTACAAGATTTGGTATGCAACGAAAAACCCATAGCAAAAACTTCATTGTTACAAAAATGCAATATAACATGTTACTTCCGTGTAGTACGAACTAGAACGCCAACGCAACACACAAAAAAATTTGCGCTTTCGGATAGGAAAACTCTGTACATAAATTGCTTTTGCAGGGTTTCTGTCTGAACCTCTAAAATATAAAAAGCAACATCTGCAGTATGTAATATTCGTTTGAATAGTAAAAACGTGAGGGCAACCCGGCTTCGAAAACAATTATAATCGAAAGCTATTGTTTTCTACCTGTTTGATTAATACAATTAACCCCGGAAAAATATTATAGTCCATTGGGAATAGCATCTAAACTCTCTTCAGGATGCAAACTGGTCGACAAAAAGTTAGTATCAGATTTATGCTAGGTCACTCTATATATAATATTACTATTATGTACGAATGAGAAAGGAAGATAATGTGCGTAACTACATATTCTACTACAATGTTACCTAAATCAATCTTCAAATATGAATAATCTGAATTTTAATGTTACTAGTTTTAACGACATTTTACAAACGGCCCTAAGATATTATTACCTTAAGGTAAGCTTACCCAAAATATATTACAACAAAACTGCAACAACAATATCTGCAACAACGTTACAGTATCGATACTAGCAAGAACAGTATGTTTTAATTACAACTTACCGCTTTCGCTTTGGACACTGAGCTTGTTTGCTTCGAGCTGCCAGGCGATACTATCGTTGCTGAACTGCTGCCATCTTGAGCAGCTCCATTGATTCCGGTTGCCGTTATCACCGACGTAGCCGACGATGACACTGACAATGTCCTCTGATTTAGTTGCTGAGGTCGCGGTCTCTGCTGATGCTTATGCTCATCAGATCCGTCGGCTGAAGGCGTAAAATCACTCCTCGCGCCGTTGACATATTGCTGTTGTCCAATCGGAGGTTTCATAGACAATTGAGACGGGCTGTAATGGTTTTCTAAAGCTGAAGTATGCGATAAATTTCGCTGACTTTCATCACCAGTATTGGATGCCCATGAGGCTTGTACGTTGACGGGTGCTGGTACTGTGGGTGATGGTGATTGGTTGAGGTTAGCGGGAGATGAACCGGACATTGTGGTATCCACGTTATTCGGCACGAAACCGTTTTCGTCAGATGACCGGAATAGTGGCTGGTCGCCATTTTCGTCAGCAAAGGTTACAGTCTGAACAAAATAAAGGCACATTCGTATATTAAAATATAAGCAAGTGAGGCGTATAGCTTAGAGAAATATATATGACTCTGACGTGGATTGAAGTAGAAAAACATTCAACTATGTATTTCAACTGTTCAGAAATGAAAGTGACCCTTGAAACAAAAATATGAAGCTCAGCTGTACGCAGGCAACCAGCACTCATACAGAGAACATCCACGATACTAGCAACCCAATAAGTGAAAATACATAAGTTACATATATATTATATTGGTATTCCAAGACTGCCTTGGCGTAAGCTTCACATCTTAGGTAAAGCGTAGACTAAGCCTAAGTGACGTTTACAAACTTAGACTCAGTTTAAGAATGTTAGGCTTAGGCTACCGATAAAAATGTAAGCTTGTATTTCACTTTTGGGTTCCTGCAGAGGTGTTCACGTTGTAAGTGCCACGTAACCTTTGGGTTAAATTTCTAGCTAACTAGAACGGAGAACTGTTTTTCTTAAGGACAATAGTATTACAAGTTTGTTATATGCGCGGTTTATAACGATCATAAAATAGCAGGCATACGCTAGGCACGTGTCGCGAGGTTTTCCGAAAAATTATTGCCTTAAAGTTGATTTAAGCTGTTTACTGTACAGTTTAGGTCACTTCTGGTGCCAATTCGCCGGTTAAGTACTCCCAGGTCCTCATAATGACGTCGTGCCTCATATAAACATTGCAACATGTTACATATGTTATGATACCTTGCTGTACGACAACTCGAACTCTAAAGCGCTCAGCATGTCGCACCTTGGAAGTGCTTGAGAACAATGTCTACGTATGATACTGTGCATTTAAAACTCTCAAATAATTGAAATCGATTACGTGGCAGGCCTTCGAAACTCGAAACGTTCAATCAGTCGTCAAAGAGATATTTAGAGTGCTCTTTATCATGGAGACTATGGAGGCGCTACATAGATGTCAATAGGGTTATCCCTATGGATTAGCTCTAGCAAGGAATATTCCCCGCGTGCCGAAGCCGCGCGGATAATTTTAGCAATTTTAACAAAATTACAAAAAATTGAGTTAGATTAATTACAGAAATTATAAGTGATTAATTTTCGATAATGGAAACTGGCAGTTGTGGAAGGTGAACTTTGAAGATGCACTCGTAACCGGATGAACCCATTAAGAGGTGACGAATAAGGTTTTGCTCAAGTCAAGTTGCTTTCACTTTGAGCAATTTCGTATGCGTAATTATCACACCTCTGTCCAAATCTTTAAACTAACGTAGTAGCGACAAGCAAGTTACGGCTTGATGTGGCCTAGATATTTCAACCAAACAGTTGTACAACCATTCTTCATCGAACAGCTTGAGAAGCTTATATACATTTGTCAACAACGAGACCAAGAACACTCATATAGCTCTAACGGTTGTAGTGATATATATTACCATCTTCGCGTATTTTGGCCATGGGTCCATTTAAAACCTCTTTTGTCTAAACCCTGCAACGTTGTCCGTCCGTGGAGATAATAACTCATCACCGGATCGATGGATCTTCACAATTTTTTGCTTAATCACAAATTCAGTCTATTTGTGACCGTTCACTCTTTAGACGCTAAGCCCGCTGACCACGCCTTCCGGGTCAAATTGGCCCCAGAAGTCAACGGTGACAATATTAGCGAAATTTGGCCATCTTAGTATCTAGCTTTGGAGACCTATATCTAGAGCTAAACTCTTCACAGCGAAAAACGGAGACCACATTTCGAAATCAGCCATCAAGAACTACAACCTTACTGTATAACACTTTTTTGTCAGAAAACATCCGGTATGTTGACCAATTTTCATGTTACACATTTCTTTGCTTTGTGACATGTTACTGCGGGGTACGATCGTCACGATATCCTTACATAGGTTCTCGAGCACTTTTAGCACTACGGTATTGGTATAGGAGGTCCAAGGTTGCTGTATGATGTAGTTCCACCAGGACACAGTGTTTTAGTGTCTGTCAACCTATTCTCACACAGTTTTTTTTGCTTTTGTGTTATGTTATTGAGAAGCGGGAGCGTCAAAACATTCTGGTCCTTTCGTTTAGCTTCCACCCCAAGCCGAAATTCGTAACTTATGAAAATACAGCTATAATTTTGAAATCATTCGACTCGTTCAGAAAATATCCATTTCAGTAAGCTTTAGGGTAATTTTTTCGGTTTTTTGTTCCTAATGGTCCCACCTGGGTACCTAAAATTTTCGAAACAAATTTTTAGGCTAAATGAATCATTTTACAAATCAGTCGAACCGCCTTGACTAGATAATAGGATTGACGGTAAAATCGGTCCAATCGGTTCATGATATAACAACTAGCCTTAGGATTTCACATAAATGGCAATAACTCATTAACCCGTTAACCGATTAAGGTGATTTTACCATCATTCGACTCAGCTCGTCAATGAGTGAATGGCATATATAAAATTATCCATTTGGCGAGGAATTTTTTCCTAAAACTTTTGATACAAAGACGGGACCAATGGGAACCCAGAAAAATCGAAAGAAATGCCCGAAAACTTGCCAATATGAACATTCTCTGATACAGCTTGTGGAGCTGCGTCTAATGCTACGAAAAATTTTCGCTGTAATTTTATCGCAAAATTATCCTCATAATGCAACAATTTCGGGATAGCAGCTCTAAAGAAAAGATCCTTGTAATATAGATTTTCAAGCACTCTAAATATAACTGGATTGGCGTCGGAGGGCTGTTGTTGCTGTATCGTATACTTCCACGGGGATATGGGGTGTTAGGGTTTACAGAGCTATTCTCACATAACACATTTTGCTTGTTGGCGTGTTACGGCGCCGTGGGATTGGTTAAAACATTCTTATATAGGTTTTCAAGCAAGTCGAATACGGTGGTGTTACAGTCGGAGACCTGTTGTTCCTGTATCATTGAACTACAACAGTACAGGGCTGTGGGTGGCCTTTATTGGCCATTTTCACACAAAACATTTTAAATTGCACACATACACCAGGAAAGATAATAATTCAAGCTTGGCATATTTATTAGGCGGCCATGTTCGCTCTTTTTCTACTAACTTGCGATATTAATATATAGTTTTATATAGGCTTATTTGCTCAACAAAATGTGCCAAAACTGACTCAAATTGTTAATCGGTTCTCGAGTTACAATAAGTATCGTGATTTTTGGCCTGAGCCACTATGGCCCACATTTTCGGTGTCAGAGATGCAAAATAATCGACGATTTCTAAAAATTATTGTGTTGTATTTCGCAAAGCTACCAGAAACCACGCTACTTCTAGCAAATATACCTAAAATCAAAAACATTTCCAGAATGATAAGATGCGCTAACTGACCAGCAGTATGACAAGAAGCGCTAACTAACCTTTCAATCACAGGTGTCCATAGAATGGTAAGGTGGTTTATCCCTCTCTACGGGTTGGACTCCTAAACCATATGTGCCCCCTGATGACCCCTACTTCCGAATGAGCACAGAAACTGTTAGCAATAAAGCAAAACTACAAAATTGTGAAGAAAAATTGCGGAAAACAAAGAAAATTTTGAAATGTTGCATTTGAAGGAACAATTGTTGGTTGAGCCTCGCCGTCCACCACCTCCCCTCACACCCGCCCGCCGGAACCATCCACTCTGTAAGCTGACCTTAGACAGGTACATATCCGTCCACTTACACGGTCATAATTATGTTTCAGGATTCTTGACCTACAGGTAAAAAACCCATACTAATCATTCCTCTGCGGCAACGTGACTGTTAAATACTTGAGTATTATCGTCTGTGCTTTAATGCTCTGTAGTGGTGACACAAGGCCTGAACTATACACGTATACATACATACCATGGCAACATGTGGTGAACATGATGACAGATATAAATTATTCTAAAATTATTTGTCTGAAACCCAACAACCATCTAGTACATAACCTAATCTTCCAACTTCGCGTTACTTACCGGTACAAAAATAACCATAGTAAATGATAGCAGGCACAGAATCAACAATTAATCATACACTTTGACGGCTTCAAGCTATGTACATGAAATCACAGTTGTTATGCTGCTAACTGCTATATAACTATGACTAATTAGTTAAGGAACCTTGATAATGAAAGGCATAATCAAGCTGGCACACTGGGTTGCAGAAGTTAATCCGATTGAAAATCGTGAGTTCTGAAGATATCGTTAGTTATCTATGACTTCAACAGGTAGGCAAGCCTTTCAGAAAATATGCATTTTCACCATATTGTGACAAATTTTTTTTCAACGTTCTTAGGCTACCAATGACCTAAAATCAACTAAATGTGTTCTCACCGAGTTTACACATTTAGCCAATAACTCATTGCACAAAAAAAGTGCTAACCTGTGAACTGGCCGAGCTGATTTTGTTCTCAAAAATTGTATATACATGTCGACAAAAGCGTTTATTCGTAATTTTAGGTACTGAGGTGGTGTCATTGGCAATGCAAAATAAAGTTTATAACAAACATGGCCAAAATGTCTATTTTTTCGAACCAGATGTTCGCTGAGCTGATTCAACTGGTACCGAACCTGAGTGCTGCATTAAAAAAATGACGAACTTCGAGATGGGAAGCGGTGGTTACAAAGAAAATGCCCAAGAAAATAAACATCAAAAATAATCATCTGTACAGAAAATTATAAAACCAAAATGAACCATGTCCTACAATTTTAGCATTGTATCACACGTTGGCACATTGTGCATCCCAAACAAAGACAATCTGATTACATTTTATAATATTTTCTAATTACATTCCATCTACGAATTCCGGCAAAAATATGTTTAGACATTTCCACATCTTTTGCACCAGTTGTGGTATATATACTATGCACTGTGATCAATACCCTGTCGCAACCAGATAAAAAACTTCGCATCCGCAAATTGCTCTTCAAAACGAAACAATGTATAATTCCAGAAAATTGTTCCACCTTACTCCTGTAATCTTAACTTTATGTTAACTAGGCAACGCCAGGAAAATGCTAGCAGATGTTTGACCCATTCAGAGAGCTGCGGTCGATGTTCAACACTGTACCTGTTATACGTTACTGCCTTATATGAACTGTTTGGAAGTACCTAACCCGAGATTTTCTAACATGAACGTGTCACCCTAAAATAAGCATTTCTGAGCATTTAGCATTGCAGCAAGTCAGGGTGTGCATGGAGATGAAATTCTGATCAGCACTCCATCTCGGTGAACTATTTGGGGGATATCTCCGTGGGCACCTCAGTCTGAACTTTTTGCGCTTTACATACAACACTGGAATGATATAAATCATCAAATAGAGTTGTTAGACGCTGTCGCTATCGTGCTTTTGTCTCTGTTATGATCTAGTGTGAATGTGTCCACTGTAAACCACATCGCCATGGTCTCGCCAGATAGCTGAGCAGAAGCCCATGGGACTGTTAAATACAACATATCTTTAGCGCTTAGAAGGGCTATTGGGCTAAAGCCATATCCCCGTACCCATGAAACCATGGGTCGCAAAGCAAAATCAACACCGGCAATGAGTTTTCCATGCCCGAAAACCCCCAAGTGAAACTTTTCAGCCACCCAAGACGTCAGAACAAATTTTCTAATTTTGGGTCGAGGAATAACGAGGGTGCCATACCTCAAACCCCATAACTCCAGAACCAGAGCCTTATTGGAAAAGCAAAAAATGCATCGCCAATTTTGATTTTATATACTATGAAATAAAACCAACCAGCGAAAAAAAAATCGAAAGTTAAGATAAAAATAACCTTGCTTCCGTGAAGGGTGCTAAAATGGTGCAAAACCCCACATTTTGACCCCTGACCCCGGAACCAGATCCCAAATCAAAACGCCAGGGGATGTTCATGGTAAATCCTATGGCGGTTCGAACGAGCCCAAGATCATGAAAATCGATTAAGTTGTTCCCGAGTTATAGCCGATCGCACAGATTAAAAAAGCTTTCACCCCTTTAACACAATCTCGACCACGTTACACTACTTCTGATTAAAAAGCTTTAACCATAAAAATCAAAATGAAACAACTAAGGTGGGCAAACTGTCTACACAATATAGTAAGCGCGAAATGTTTCAAACAGCAGCTTCTAACGAAAGTTTTATGTAACCCTTATTTTCTTGTACACTTCTAAAAATGTTTAAGTTAACTTATGTTAAGTTTTTCTGCTTAAGATTTCAAAAATTCAATATTGAAAATAACTTCCACATTTTTGCAATGTCGATATATTAAACTGATACGAATTAATAAGGAAATATTAATGAATTCTAACAAATTATTTTGGAGCAAAATACTGCTCAAATTTGGCCGAATTTGTACTTCCATTGGAAAATTGATGCTCTTTCTAATAATCGAACCAGTGCGGCCCCAATGATTCTTAGGGAAAATTTATGCCCTCATAAAGATAACGAAAAATATTGAAAAATGGTATACTCGTTTGTTAGTCAATGCAAGCACATAGTCATTTCCTAAGCAGCACGTTCGTTTTATATACTACTAAAGGTTGTGTATGTAGCAGCTATAAAAACAAACCGAAAGCTCACCCTTACTAAAAACCCGGCCAACAACAATACAAGGCCGACTACTTAATTAAATTTGAAATAATAGAACATTCGATCAGTACAACTGGGTCAATAAGTTAATTAGTTCCTTATGTAACTAGCCGAAAAGAGTAAAAATGCACAGAACATAAAACAAGGCACCGAACTGAAACGTAATATTAAATATCCAATTCAGATTAAGTTGCTTAGTAATGTTCTCAAGCACCTTTCGGTTTCCTTAATTTTTCGTTGTTAAAGTGATATAGTTCTTATGAGCACAATGCAAAATAGCCATGACCTCAAATCGGGCTACTCGTTCAACTGTCATGATGACAAATGCAGAATCTATTGATTTTGACTGGAAATAGATTGATATATTTAGAGTTTGAACCCACATTTCCCAGTGGATTCCGATATTGTAAATAACAATTCGAACTATATATGCATGGGTATCTCGTAACTTCATTATAAAACCATGAAAATTGTAATTGCGTTAACCCTCTTATTAAGAAGCTACATATTTGGAGAAGAGCAAAATTTAAGAGATCCTGGGCGAGAAATATTTGGCGCGTCATGCCTCCACAGTAGATAATGTGGAAATGCAGTTAGTACAATTGATCACACATGTTCAGATTCAGAGGGGTGATAGATAGGTGGTAACCTCATGAGGCGCCGAAACCTACGCACCCCACCTTCCATTTTGAAAGGTGCTCCAACCCCGAATGCCCCATGGCGCCTGAGACGCCAAACCCTGTGACCTCGGGCCTCGAGCATGTATGATAACATATATGCCCTGTAGTACTGTGTAAATATGAGCTAGATCGGTCAACACGTGTTACCAAGTTACAAACGAAAATCCCAAAGCTTCAGCAGATTTTGGCCCGAAATATCCGTGTTGGACACATTCCACCACAATGTTGTGGAAGTGTTACTTAGACTTCGCTTAAGGCCATTATCATTAACTTGCATTTGTAATAATACGGAAAGGAGTGCACGATGTGTTCACAGCGAAGGTTAACAGCCAAAGTTATCTTGATTTTGGATTTGCCAGGCCGAACGCGTTTTCCGTTTGACCCAAATGAAAATGAGCGGGATAACTGGCTAGCTCATAGAGAGGACATTTTACTCCGGTTGTTCGCTTTTCGATTTGACACAAATAAATTTGGTGCCACATTTCGTTGTAAATCGTGCGAGTATATATTGGAGTTTTGGAGACGTGATTTGTATTTATGTAACTAGTCGGTAGTGGAACTACATTTGTGAGCGGAGCTTGGGCTGTGGCATTACGAATGTACTCAATTTTACACACTCTGACTTGATAGGCTTTCAAACAAAAAAGTTTTTTAAAATCGGTTCAGTGGTTCTTGAGATCCGTCGGACCGAACGAACGAACTAACTAACGAACGGACGGACATCGACATTTTTAATCCCAGACAGAAAATAAAAACGCTTCGCTGCGCTCCGCTCAATGAATGTAAGCTTCAGATTGCTTACGTAAAATCACATGCAGTAAAGTTAGTTCTATTGAAAACGAAAACCTTTATCCTCAGCCAACTTTTGAGTCGCTCACTGTATTTTGTTATTATTAACAGAAAGGTCATTTCGAAACGTCAAATAAAAATTTGAAATGTCCATTTTGTTACTTTCACGCCAAATCAATTTGGATCGGTTTACACTGGTAAAAATCTTGATGATAATATCACTTTCATTACGCATTTCACAAGCGTTTTTGGGGACATTAAAAATTAATTTTACTCCCTGTTCGTCCTACGAATACCTTTTCGTTGCCGATCGGTTACCGCAACAATATTATATCTCACAGTCTTTGGCTCATCAAAACTTGTACGATATTTTGAAATGTCAATGTTTGAAATGCGAACGATGATAAGTTGGGAACGACAGCTCGCCTAATCTTAGGATGTACGAAATTTGGCAAATTGCGACTTCGTAATATGTTTTTGAGCCGCACACATGAAATCAAAGCTCACGGTTCTTGAATCTTTTCGCATTAAGGCACAAAGATGTAAAACGTGCATCTCAGTGCCTATTTTTATTGATACCGGCGTTGCCATACCGGTAGGTTTTCAGAGATTAAGCAAACGCTACTGTCCTTAAATAATATTTGGGTGCCAATACCAATTTCGAACATATTGCCGCTGTCGAGCATAAATATATGTCTATCGTAATGCTATTTTTCTTATGACTTAGGAGCGGGGTTTTCTTTTCAAAATGGACCCTGAGTGCAGCTCGGGTCCAGCAAATTTCTTTTGGGCCAAGACCTTAAACGCTGGGTCCAGACTTACAAGTTTGGGTTCGAGAATTTCACGAAATTTTACACAATAAAGACACGTAATTACGAAACGCAATTTGAAATTATTACGTAATTACAAATATATAAATTATTCTCAGCCTGTCCCAAGCCAGGATAAACGATGAGGGCCATCGTGAAACCAGCAGCAAGCAACTATATACCGATCTAAGCACAAAAAGCTGAAAGCCTGCACATTGCAATAGAATTTATTTAGCAGACCTTATGTCTCCGAAGCCGAAACTGCCCTGGGTCCAGCAAAAAATTTTTGGGTCCACGTAAAAACATTTGGGTCCAGACCCACCTGTGGACCCAAAAAACCTTGCTTAGTCGTGTCTACTGCATTACTGCTACACCGACAGTATAGTGAGCGCTAATTATCCACACACTGTGCCCACTTCCTGCGTTACCGTATATAATTTAAAAGAGAATTCCAGGAAACCACAACAACTTTCCTGATCAAGCTGCGCCACAAAACAATAAAAGACAAAAATACCAAACAATAAAGCAATAATTCTCAATTTTAAAAAAGAACTGTTTATATATAAATAAATAATAAGCTCGGCTGACAAAACCAAAGGTCAAAGCTTCAGCAATTTATGCCGAAATAGAATCATTTTCCCACACCCATTATAACATTTTTGCGCAGTGGTTTGTTGGTATCTCGTATATTCATTTTCATCTTTTTTCTCTAAATCAGCTTGAAAGAATATCTCTTTTCGATTCTGGGATATATATATATATCTTTTCTCTTATATATATATTATGGAGAAATAGTATTATGTTAACGTTTCAATACTTTACTTACCTAACATATCTGTATTAACCTTTTTTAATATATTGTAATAACTATATATTTATCTGTATTCTGCAAAAATTATAATCATGGTTTCTTTTTACATAAAATATAAGGATTTTAGAAAATAAGCTAAAACATTCTCAACTGCAGTCGGTAGGTGGGCCTTGTATAGTTTAATTAAGATCACATAATTAGTGCAAATGCTTATACTTAGCAAGTATCATAATTCCGCAAAGGATGATCGGATCGGCTTCGATGCGTTCTAGCGATCTAAATTTGTCGACCACGATGTTGGTTTTTTGTACTTTCAGAAGAAAAATGTCTTCCGCTGTACATGCTTGCGTAAATTGCGTCCTAATGGCTGTTCTTTTAACGCATGGAGCGTAGACTAGCCAATTTTGCTGTGTCTGCAATCGCCTCCTATTGCTAGACGTAGGTGTCATGCATGCTATTCTGTAGGAAACTTGAAATTATTGGTTTATATGGTTCTAAAAGACAGTAAAAAGGTATACCATAATTTTTTGATTATTTGCCAGAGGTATTTTTCAGGCTAGCGCTGGGCAACCAGTGCTCCTCAGATGATAATTTTCTGATCAGAATGCAATACATAAGGCAAACTGTCATACTTCTCCCAAAGTTTCAAAGCAGTTCGATCCCCAGAACACAGTTTTTGGCTGCTTTGCAAATATGTTACTTTACTCCAATGTCGACTGATTAAAAAGTTTACAATCCCACTGAAGCAATTTATATTAACCAAGTGAACAGTTAAGTATGTATATTTCAACAATTTAGTGCATACAGAAACGGTCTGTTACATTAGATTAAAAAGCTTAAAATCAAATTACAGGCAGCCACAGTGTCACCAGCACTGTACATATATTTATTTTGACGTCAAATTTGTTTGAAAGGCAATGTTATTCCCGTTATTGGATACAGTTAAAACGTGTAGTGGTTTCAATTAGTGACTATTGCTGGACAAACTTCTTGTTTCGCTTAACTAGGTCTAGGTGGTTGGTGGCTGATTAGGAGATAACCGGGTTGACTACGAAGATGCTTCACCCGCCCACTCGTGTACTCATCGCAGTGACATCCAAAAGCCGAAAATTTGAATGGTTTTGTAATGTATAATGATAAAATTCTATTACCACCGGAATGGGCTTACGATTTGCAAGCTTCGCGAGCCTTAAAAATTTTTTTTGACTTCGGATACAAATTGCCATTTTGCTCCAAACAGGGTGGCTGCGCATTTACAGCGCTGAAATTCCAGAACATTTCAGGACAAAAATTGCTATTTTCCAGGTCGCTCTATCAACAAACTTTAAAACTTCCACGAAGCGCAAACCCTGGACTTTCAGCATTGCATTTGCGCTGCGACCCTGTATATAACGTACTGTGACCTGTAGTTCGTATTAGGAACCACATAATATAGCAGTCCTACCTACATGTACTACAGCTTCTTTTTCAGATCCTCGATTTGATTCGCATATACTCGATTTGATTATATATTCTGTGAAATAGTGTTCAGCGCTGCGTCGAAACACAGGGACAAAAAATCGCATTCCGACAACTGGCGCAAGAGGTTCTACTTGAAATAAGGTGCAAGACCAAACGTGGTGACATACGCAGCTTTAGAGCATTTAGACATACGCAATTGCTAAGAGAAAATTCTTTCCAATGGCACTATCATGAAACATCTCTGCAAACAATTCACCAACCCCAATGCAACTTCTTTGTGAGAAATGCGCAACAACTAGCGTCATCACCCATAAAATTTCAGCCGGAGTCAGTTCGGTTTTCGGGTGTTGAAAGCGAAGAAGAAATTCAGCGAACGGTGACATATTTACTATGGATGTCCTTCTTTGTTACAGGCTTTTGTAAATAGGTTCTGCTTACTAGTTACAACACCAATAGCTGCTCTAATTTTTAATAACAATATCAGTCGTCTTAGCCTGCTCAGCGATCATAAGACGGGGGACCCCTTCCCTGATCCCCCAATCGAATGGGAACCGCGGTGGCGCCTCATTTAGTATACTGCAGTCAGGTGCTTAACGTGCGCAGCTGCTTCAAAATTAATTTCCATGAAGACGCGCGGTGACTTTGCGCATCTTCGCTGAACACGTTTTTAGTGTTTCTGGCAGTAGAAAAAATAGAATGGTGGTTGAGAGACAGGGTGAACCGATGGCAGGGGGACGGTGGGTAGGCGAACCGAAAAAGGGCCCAAACCCCTGGGGATGAAGAAGCCAGTACATTTAATAGTATACACCATAAAGCGGAAACATGGGTCAGCTGCACCAGCACGACTATAAACAACAAAGCATATTTTTAGGTTATGCATTTTAGGCTAGACATTATTTAAACAAAGGCTTACATTATTTTAGGCTAACAACAAAGCATATTTTTAGGTTATGCCTTTCAGGCCAGACATTATTTAAAAAGGATGAACGTTTGGAAGCCGTTTTCGTCGCACTCACGTTTCGCAAAAACCTCAAATCCCTCACTTTGATTGGTCAATGTAAACGATGAGCGACAAAAATATTTGTGCTGAGCACAAAAGCAATAGAAATACAAAATTATTACTATGGATTAGGCGCCATGCGACGGCACATTTCAAAACCATAAAACGTTTTTTCATGGTCAGCTATTTAAACGTATATATAATATACTACAAGGGAAAAGGTGCCATTTTCGAAGCACAAAACTATTCCACGAAAGGTTTACAAGCCAAAACAAGTTCAAGTCATAACGAATGCAACAACTAATAATCACGCGATTTTAAGACAAATTAACCTTGAATATATTTTCAAAAGCCTCTGAATATATTTTTAAAGGCCAGATCAATATTATCATCTACTACATCAGAATAATATCGTATATAATGTCAACAGCCCTATTTTAATAGTGTTATAATATACTTTATGAGACATTACGTAATTTTACTGGAATGTCTTCCGTTTCATTACCTAAATCTTGCTCTTTTTAGTGGACATAAATCTGAATATTCACGTCTACACTACAGTTCCGCAATGAATACCACCTCTGTCTACGCTATACAAACATTATGCAATATTTTGAAGTTCTTAGAGAAGTACACAAGCATTGCACAGGAATTAGGCTAGAAGAGCCAACATAGTTACGCTGTCCAAAAAAATAAACTTTCCCCAACGTTGTATCTGTCACCCAAACAACCTGCTCCGACTAAATTAATTTAGAGCTTCAAGCAGGAGCTGACAGCGAAATTTCGCCATTTTGGGGTAAATTAGGATATTTTGGGGTCTAGAAAAGCCAACACCATAGCTAGGCTGTCCAAAATTAAAATTAATCTTCCCCGATGTAGTATCTGCCACTCAAACACGAGTTTGCCCATCAAAAAGTTATTTTAGGGCCTTAAACATGAATGAAGATAAAAATTTTGGGCTTCTGGGACGCCATTAGATCCAAAAATAGGGTTTTCACCCTTCAAAATGATTCTTCCCAGTGAATTTTTAAGCTAGACATATGAATTTAGACAACACATATCTAGTAAGGCTCTCAACTCTCAACTTAATGCTTTGAATTATTTTAATTTTTGACCCCAAAAATGAATTATGGTGTCAAAGCTGGGCTAAAATCAAGCTTTTGAACCCAAACACCCGTTTTATGGATAGCGCCACCAAACCAGGTATATAATAATGGCCAAAGCATGTACAAATGCAATACCGAAAGCAGTTTTTTGATATATGACCGAGGTATCGACTCATCGAAACGTAAAAAATTTTTTGCAATCAACACCCCTATACTTTGTACATCATGTACAAAACATAGGGATTTTTGACCCAATTCCGTAGGGATTTGTGGTTTCGTTTTAAGAGACCACGATTCGTTTCACATACAAATCCTTTGTCAGGGGTCTAAGGTTTCTCTCCGACAACCCCATTTAAAATAAACCGCCTAAAGTAAAATATGTTTTGGTTCCGTTTTCGGGTAATATGTGTTCCGGTTACTCACTAATATACTAGTGAAGCTCGCTTGCGAGCCAGAATTCGAGTGGCGAGAACAATCCCCCGAAGTCTGTTGTAGGAAGCACACACAAAGAAATCCTACACACAGTACGCAGGTGCAGCATTATATAAACCGTGAGTGATGAGTCATAGTTACGCCCGCCTCTTTTGATAGCCAACGTATGCAGTAGACAAAACATCATACAACGAGTACAAAAACAATGAACTAACAATTTAATAATTCAATAAAACCCTAAATTGACCGTTTTCCCCCTTGGCTCTTTTTCAGTGAAAAGATACTTGCCAACGTTTTAACACTTGCAATGAGTTTATCTGCCCAGAAAACCCCACATCCGACACTAAAACCAACAATAAACACACATTCAGGTGCTTTTCCAACGACTTGTCGCCAAAAATTTACGTCATTTTTTATGCCAAGTATGAACCAGAAGTGCAAAAAATATTTCCCCAACAATATTTTTAACATTTGCAACGAGTTTATCTGCCCAGAAAACTCCATATAAGACACTAAATGCAACAAAAAACACACATTTAGGTGCATTTCCCAATACTTTTCACCAAATATCTCGAAAACGTCATTTTTTATGCCAAGTATGAACCAAAAGTGTAAAAAATATTTGCCCAACAATATTTTTAACACTTGCAAAATAATTTTTGATTGTCCAAAAACCCCAAAAAAGGAACCAAAAGGAACCAAAAAAAAACCATTAGGTGGCTTTCCCCCGGACTTTTACACAAATATGAAATATTTAGGCGCCAACTATAAGCTTATAGACTACAGATTGGAAAGTAGTTGAAAAACTTGAATTATACATTATTGGAAAGCCCTGGTAAAGCTACATGGAATAGGCCTATTAGTATGGAGATATCTCGTTTACTTATTGAGAAAATTCGCAAAAAAACAGGAGGGTGTGCCCGAAAAATGGGCCAAAATGACGTCGTTTTGCCCCATAACTTTTCCCGCGGGAAAAAATTCAAAAATCGGGCTCCTTCACTACACCTAAATCGACCATTGCGGTCGAATGAGCTATTGTGCATCAAAATCGGCCCAACAGTTATCGAGATCCAGGTGCGACAGACACACAGACAGGACCTCCTCAACCCCCCTCCAGAGCCAAAATTGAAAATTCTCGTTCCACTCGCTCGCTTGTTTTGTATATACATCGTGGTTGGCAAACAGGGATGAAGATTAGCTGGAAACATAAACTTAGCAATTAAAAACAATAAAACTTGGAACATCGCGCAATTTGTATTGTGTAATAAAAATGGCTGTTTCCAAACTCCAAATGACATTCGTCATTAAATTGTAATATACCTAACCGTGGGATATTTCTTTTTCGGTTGATTTGATCTATATAATTTAGCTTTGATGTATTACGGGCGTGTATACTGCTCCTCACATTTTGAGCGTATCTATAAATATTACTATTCTAACGAGGTGGCGAAATATTCCAATATTCTTTAATCAACCAAGTGCCGGAATTCGGAATATTGAATAATTTAGTTTAGCTAGACGTACACAGCTACACTGAGCATTAAGCTACAAAATGAGCCGAATATTAACCAATATTGATTCAATTGTTAAAGAAATAAACCCTCTTATTGCGTTTTTAGGAAGTCACAACGTGATGGATGAAGCGCTCAACAAAACGAGACAAATAACACCAATATAGCTCGAGCGGTTGCGGCGATATTGCCGCTTTCGGGTATTTTGAGTGTCGTGGGCCCATTTAAAGGGTTTTACCCAAATCCTGCATCCTAGAAAAGCCGTGTAGAAAAGAAAAGCGTTACATACAGTGTTTGGAGCTTTTTGTTCTGCAAAATCAGCCTAATTTGGTTAAGGTATCTGCAACACTTATCCGAACACAATTCATAACATCTTTTGTATGACCCCTTTTGACCCGACCCGAGCGCATTCGGCCCCGGAAAGAATTGGAATCCATTTTCGCATTTAATTAGATGGCACGAATCCTTGTTTTTACTCGTAAAAACGCCCCCAAATGATATAAAATTTGTACTAAAATCCTGAAATTTTGTCTAAATTTGTTTCCTCTCTATATAAGCGTCGTTTCTGACATGGTTTTTAATGCTTTTCCTCTTCGCAAAATACCCCCTGGCAAAATTGGGCGCCCCCTGGTTTCGACCCCACGGTTTATGCCCGCTGGTAAAATTTTCAGCGAATAGAGAGCCCATATTATATATTACACTATTACCAGGGAATAACCGGAACCGTCGATTTAAACCGGATCCGGAACCGAAATCTGGTCTACAAAACTTATATAGTAAAACAGATGACGGAAGAAATGAAGATACAGTGGATATAACATGTATTAAAAATAACTTTTACATTAAACCTAATGTATTGCGATGGTATATGGGTCATTTCACGAAACCATGTACTTTTGAAACACCACTTTTTGAAGCCAAAATGAAACGTCTTCGAATGTACAGTGTCTAGACCCTTCCGATGTAAAAAACCCTGAATTTTTCGAATATCGATGTCTCTATGCAAAACGAGCTACCTGAAACCTGCTACTGGGGTTCGAAAGGGCCCCCCTGGGGGTCGAATTTTAATCCGAAATAAGTCATTATTCTGTAGGTTGACGGAGTGACACGCGAACCATGGTCTGTTTTTATGCAAGTCGGACCAAAATGGTCCTCGTCAAGCCATTTGGAGCACTTGCGACCTAAAATTGATGCTGCTAGGGCATTCTTGGGGTTAAAAATCGACCAATTTAGAACAAGCCTGTCGCAGAAGTTTTTCTAGCGCAACGGAGACAGCACCTACAGATACCATTTTATGCTCACAAACCAACCATGAGCGGGGGACGTCTGAGAAAAAATTTCAGGCAGATCCTTAGGCCTTGTAAAAAATGGCACCCCGATATGTTGAGTCGGGGGGGCTACACCTCAGGTCGGGGGGGCAACACCTCAGGTCGGGGGGTCTACAACTCAGGTCGGGGGGCTACAGCTTCCTACAACATGCAACGCGCCAAACTTTAGCTACTTCTATACATTCTAGATGTAAGCTGGTGTAAAACAAATACAATTTATCGGCGGAGGTGAAGCGGAATGACACCCCAAGGAATTGCCCCAAAATTTACACACTTATGTAATTTGGGGCGTTGATCACGAATCTAGCCTCCGTTTCCCTGCATGGCCCCTGGTTCCCGAGATATGACCTATTGAAGTTGGCCCTGTGTTTTGCTGTGCTCGTTCGCTCAGGTCGACTCGGCAGCCGTCAGTAACTTGATGTGAGAACGCATCGCGTATAATGATAACGCGTATGCACAGTATATATTATACGGTAATGTGCAGCACGCACACGTAATATGTAGCTCCCGGGTTAGGCACATAACGTAGCATGCAAACTTGTACACCAACTATTGGGAGAGAAAATTTACTGAGAAAGATTTTCTCACGCCTGTCTGTCGTTTGCATCCTTTTTTACTGAGAAAGATTTTCTCACGCCCTTGTCTGTCGTTTGCATCCTTTCTTGTTCGAAGTTGCATTTGTGTCGATGGCTGTTTTTGGACCTGCCTACCCTGTTGCTTTCACCGTGTACGACATCAACGATTTGTTCCGTTTCAAATCTGACAATGCAGGGTGTGTAAATGGTCTAATTGAGATTGGTGTCCTGAAACGAAGAAGGTGCTGCCGGCGATTATGCCAGTTGGGAGAGTGTCAGGTAAGCTTCAAATGTAATATTTAACCCGTGCCTCACCCGGCTCCATGGCTGTCGTGAAGTCATTCCTGCCCTTTGCGATGAATTCATGTGGCGTGAACGGTTGGGGCGAGAGCCACAACAGGCGTGGATGAACATTTTGTTGGGGATTGCCCGAGCCTAATTGTTATTGTTTGCTCGTCACTACCAATCAGATGTTTGAATTCGTGTTAACTTTCAAACTTTTCACTATTTTACATAATAAAAATGCATATGCACCGCATTAAATGTAACAACTGAGCATTGGTAATTATAGCTGAACAGCAATGCAAGTCGATTCATAAGAAAGCATAAAAATAAAATAAAATTATACGCGATGCGTTCTCACATCAAGTTACTGACGGCTGCCGAGTCGACCTGAGCGAACGAGCACAGCAAAACACAGGGCCAACTTCAATAGGTCATATCTCGGGAACCAGGGGCCATGCAGGGAAACGGAGGCTAGATTCGTGATCAGCGCCCCAAATTACATAAGTGTGTAAATTTTGGGGCAATTCCTAGTGGTGTCATTCTGCTTCACCTCCGCCCAATTTATCTATGACTAGCTTACATTTAAGTGATGATACCAAGGACAATGCGTGTAATAGATGTGCGGGCAGGCAGAAGGGTTCCCTAGCTGTCCAGTTAACAGCACGGCCCCATATCATAGTGCAATGATGATGAACTTATATACTAATATGATTCTTGCGACCATAGATTACTTTTATTATACATGCGGTCGGGGGGGGCTACAGGTCGGGGGGGGGCTACACGCCAAGTCGGGGGGGGGGGGCTACATTTTCATTAAAAATTTTTAATAGATGGGTCGATTCTAGTGGGGCTTTACTATGTTTATATCCGGCCTATTGTAAGACTGTATGCTAAATTTGGCTTTTTTAAATTTAAGTTTGGTCAGGTCGGGGGGGGGGGCTACATTTTGCATACCCCATTTTTAGCATTTTATGACCTTCGACCTCATAATGAAATAACACATGGACAGACGCTGATATTCTTTTTTCAATAACACCTGTAGTGATTACGATTACCGTTATATAGCATTTTTGGCGCTAGTGCACTTTGACGTTATTTACCAGCGTCTGAAAGCTGCCAGATTTGACCTTGGTCGGGGGGCTACATGTTACGAAAAAATTTTTTCGGAAGCTTGACGTCAGCTTCAGTGTCGATGCTTACTACCAAGTTTTTCCGGAAAAACTAGCAAATACCAATGGATCACAGTGAAATGAAAAACACACATATGTATCACGTGCTAGCGATACGGCGAACGTTTATATTGGGACATGTGTTTTTGGCTTCATTTGGCCAATCCGGGTTGAGGGCCTCTGGCTCCTGCTATGTTTGGGGTACAGAGGTCCACCATACCTCGTTATGATCGTCGGATATGCTATTACTACATCTCACAGCGACATTAAATTTCCTTACAAAAGACTGGTGGTATGGGCCAAAAGGTGCCGATGTAGCCCCCCCCCCGACTAAAATAACATGGTTTCGTGAAATGACCCATATATATTATTGCCTTTTAAAGAGACTGAAGAAGGAGGAAGCTAATAGGGATTATTTATGGATCAATATGTCGGTTTTAGACACCCAGAGCAAAACATTCCTTTCACTATACAGCTTCGCGTATATTACGTCAATCTGAATGTGCTTATAGCGCATCGAGCGTAGAATAAACACTTTCGCTCTGTCTGCAGTCGCCTTCCTTTACTACACATACGGTTGTTACACGTTATTCTATAGCAAACTGAAATTATTGGTTTATATGGTTGTGACAGAAAATGATAGGAGGTATATATACTATGATTTTCTGATCAGTGTCTAGAGACACTGTTTAGGCTAATGTTGGGCAACCAGTGCCCGTCAATTTAGATGATAATGATAACTTTCTAATCAGAATGCTATAAACGAGACAAACTGTGATACTGCTCGCACAGTTTCAATAAATACAGTTCATTGCCAACAACGCTGTTTCTGGCTCACTTGCAGATAACGCTACTTTACTTCAATGTAGACTGATTTACAAAGCTTACAAGCACACTGGATGGTGTTTGACGCATTTATGGCAGCCAAGCTTACAGCTAAGTACTTCCACGTAGCCCATACTCTGTTGCCGAGTTGGACTGGTTTAATTCTAACACCCCCACCCCAGACTTCCGAATGTGTAAAATAGCTGCTACAAGCATTGCCCTTTGTTTTGTTAACAAACTCCTACAGGTTAAGATGAAAAACTCCTACTAAAATTATGTGTCATACTTACTTTTTACACGGCAAATTGCTGAATGGCATTTGTTTGGTAGTATTGAAACTTAATCATTGTGTATATATTACATATATATGTTTGGACCATAGATTTAGCAAAAACACAAAAAATTTCAAACCGGAATTCCGGTTCCGGTATGGTTTTTGCCCTTTCCAGGCCCGCAACATGATCACGATTTTCGCCGGAACCGGAATTTCGGTTACTCCCTGACTATTACATATTACACTATACTACACATCATATTAGATGTACAAATCACCAAGAACAGATACACAATTATTCTTGCAGAACCTGCAAAAATTCATGCATTCTATCAGAACATGCTGTAATTTTGCCGTATATATATTTCTCAGCACTCAGTTTTGCGTAAAAGCACGTATTCCTGTCCACTGTCCACCCCTCTCGGCACGTCCAAATCGAGCGGAAATTTTAGCAATTATAAGTAAAATTACAAAAAATTGAAGGAAAAATTGACGAAAATGTGGAAATTACTAGGAAAATTTTAGGACACAGGGGAAAATTTTTGGTTACCCGCTCACGTATCCCTCTCGATGGGACCATCTACCCCCTAAGCCGACGAAACTTGTACATCTATGATACAAAATGTTCAATTTGAAAGCGTAAACAGACAAAGAATGCATCATGTATGCTAACTATAGTTATCGTGTGGACATAAATCTCATGTCCAACATCTTTTCTATCAGGCAGCTGAGGAACCTCATATACCGTTTTAAAGCCATCTTTTAAATAAAACAGAGAAAGCGAAGTGAGCGGAGTTTCCACTGAGCGTGCTAATGGGCATATAATTACAGGTTCTTTTTACCTCTTTCTGTCTTTTTTATACCTCATCTTCGGGCAGATGAATTTCGATCGATTTTTTTGATATCGGTACTGATCCTGATGAGCCCACGAAAAGTTCCGCCTCCATCTCCGGGTCTAAATTGCAACAACAGGTTTTACAATTTTTTTGCCAAATCTGGCCATACGGGTACCAGTTATTCGCAGACTGCGCGTAGAAAAACGCGACAACAACATAAAGAAATATATATAACTTTGCTGAAAATCACTTTTTTGTGTGACCGCTCCCTGGGCTGCTATGGGCCCCGGTCGACTCTAATAATGAGTGTATATTCGGTTATAAAGTAAAGACCGCTAGCAGTTGCGGACAGGTTGGCTATACGTTTAATGTGTTTAACTATTATGTGTTAATATTTAAACAATAGACCTTATAGCCGGCCGTCGCCCACCACTAGTTATATTATCTACAGTCTTGCTATAGTTTGCCTAGTAGTAAGGTTCGGCATTTCAGCCGTTGCATTGAACGTTTTGCAAAACCGCCATGTGCAAATCAAGCGAATTCTGAGTAAATACTGAAAAAAGAGTTTATTGAATAATACTGAAAAAAGATTTTACGAATATTAAACTAGTAAACGTAATAAATTACGAAAAGTGAGCGGAGCAATAATCAAAGTATATTATATCTTGTTTATCTGTACAAGTATTTCAACTAAATATTTAATAAATTTATACTAAGTATCCATCTTACAAAAGCTAGCTAGGTAAAAAAATTAGCAAATCAATTAGTAATATCACTTATTATGTAACTAATTAGCAAACACGATAAAATCATAGAGGTTTAAAAGTCACATACTCATGATCAGCAATTTTACGGTAATTTTAAAACTTGCATAAAATTAAACAATTAGCTAATTACTTAACTAATTAGCATATACCGCAAAGTTTTAGACCTTCAGAAATATCATACTCGTGATCAGCGTCATAAAAACCCGAAGCATTTTGAAAATTTTCTAAAAATTAGCTAATTATATAATTAACTAACTAATTAGCATATTTTTAACATCCCCGAACAGTAATAAACACCAGATTCATAATCAGCACGGCGAGATGTAATATACGCACCAAAATACTATACAATAATGATTCATTGAAAAATAAGCAACTTTTGTTTGAAAATGCTAAAAATAGGCTCACCCGCTTTACTAATTAGTTAATTACTAATTAACTTAAGTAAATTTTGACAAAACCGGTATGTCTTGCACCTGATATTAGGCCTTTCAAATCAAGAAAAGTTTTTTTAAATCGGCCCAGTAGTTATTGAGGAGTTTAGCGCAGTGACAGACGGTGACTAATTTCCCTCCTCTAACGAAAACAAAAACGCTTCGCTTCGTTCCGCTCAATTAGTATCATAATAAGAATAGCTTGTTGGCAGTAAGCCGTTCATTGGTTAATCGCTGACGGTGGTCCGTTAACCCGTGAGCTGAGCGTTTCCCGTCGGCCTCGACTTGTCTATATAATGTTTTGTGAACGCGAAATACATTGGTTTGAATATCTAGAGTCCAGCACGTATACTTCATGTGTTTTATTAGAGTTGCAACTTTTAAAAATTAATACCTGGTCTCGGAATCGGACCTTGCCAAATAACATAACCAGAATTTTTGAAAACGAATACCCGGACCGGACCCGGAATTTTTAAAAACCAATACCTGGAGCCTACGCGGAATATGCAGATAAATGATAAATAGACATACATATATATTTTAGTTTTAAACATATATATATATATATATATATATATATATATATATATATATATATATATATATATATATGTGATATAGCTACATGGCTTGTACATAATATATATATGTAGCTCGAAATAGCTCGTAGTCCATTGAGACCATTTATCATATTGCCTTATCGATATTGGCGCTTTGCTGCCGTGTCAACTTAAACATTTGAATTCAACGCTTAACCAAAACTTGCTCTCTGTTGTATTGCTTAGATAAATGTTTGACGTTTAACGTATCTTCTACTAGTTCAACATCTTACACTACTTCTACTTTTCTGATACGGCAGATAGAATTACCTTTAAGGTAAGTTCGGATAGCAACCGCAAAATTAATGATACGAATTTTCCCACATCGAGCTTTAAAGTGGCTGGTGTGTTATATAGTAATTTAACAAGTGAAAGTTATTTAACTTACTAATAGTAATAATAATTGGGAAAGTTTTTTCGTCAACATGGTAAAATTGTCACCTTTTACGTGTAAGTAAAATTAAACTTTGTATGTGGCACATATTAAAGTCACTGCTACAGTTGTACACTGCATGCGTCTTTAGTGCGAGACGCATCGTTTGAGTAGCGAGCGAGCATAAAATTTTGAAAATTAATTTTTGACCAGGTTCTCAGCTAGAACGGAGGCTGTTTAGGGTTAGTAGCGGCTATTTTCGGCGACTATTACATTTTGCAACATAACCATCGCATATTTGAACACCATATAATTTCACATTATAATTATTTTGAATTAAAATCCGCCAATAAATCGGTATCGCAAACAATCAGTCCGGGTATTTTTGGCAGTACCCGGACACAGACCTCGCAAAATAAAATAACCAGACCGGAATTTTTGAAAACGAATAGCCGGAACATTCGGACCCGGATGCAACTCTACTTTTTATAATTTATGTTTGTTTTAGGGTCAATGAACCGGTTTTCGGGAAAATAATCTATCTTCAGTAGTTTGTTACTATATTGCGCATAAGTGCATAAAGAATGGTCTAAATTTTTTGACATGCTGAATTCGATGGTTTGTTTATCTAAGGACTAACAAGACAATAGCAAACAATGTCATATGAAGTGGTGGCAGTTCCGTTTGGCACACAAAATTATTGAAACAGGCCGGAAATTCAATCATATAGTTGGCCTGCACACCACCGTCCGAAAAGGAGTGGCGCAAACTTTGGGGCCCCATGTTCATTCTCGGGAGAAATTTCAAAGTGGGGATCAAATTTTAATAACATACTAATATTTGCATATTTCCATGTAGCTTTACTGCCGTGCATGTATTTTCAAGCTATAAAACGACGTTTTAAAACAAATTTTCCGGGAAAATATTTATCGATTTAGTTGAATATGGTGGTTTCGGCCGAGTGATGGAAAGAACGGACATGGTTGATTTGGAAAGTGGGTGGTTTCCCATCCACCCACTGACAGGCGAATATATGAGGCGTACCTTAAACCTCTCAGTACAAACAATATGGCGCCACAATTTTGTTAGGTCTACTAGCAAAGCAGGTATGCAACTGAAAGAGTGAGAAACAGTAATGCTGTTGCAGAGAAAACTGCAGCTACTAAAGTCAGAAATTGAGACAAAACAATATCTGTCTAATCATGCACTGGACGAAAGCAAAATAATGAAAATACTCGAGAGGAACAGTACTTTCCAGAAATGAGTGTCGCCTTTCGAACGAACGAACATCGAACAAACAATTTTTATTCTCATACAACGATCCAACAAACTTCGAATAGCTGCCGAAAAAATTAGAAAAATCGCGCCGAAATTTCGAACAGGTCTCGACAAAATTAGAATACAGCTCGAACAAAATTTGTAATTTATCGAACGAATATCAAACGAACTTCGAGAGAACATATAATGAGCAGTATTTATTTCTGTTG